>JAWNNB010000908.1:0-185781 GCA_035043285.1 Drosophila subsilvestris | reverse complement strand
CAAGTAAACAATGGGAGCGTTCACCGGGACAACTTGATCAGCAATCAGTGATTGATTTCCTTAAAAAGTGTTTGTAAACCAGAGGTCGGCAGCGTCGTATGTGTTGTGTTTCGGTATGGAGAAAACGTAGTGTTCAGGGTGAGAACTAGAATCGAACTGACTTTATTACTTCTCAAGCGCTCTCTGAGCATACATACATTCGGGTGAGGTAGTGTTAGTGTGTATGTGAATACATTTCAATGGATGATGAAATAATAGCTATGTTGCTAATATATAACACATCTCTCCCCTTAAATTACGGTTTGTTAATGATTTTTACGTTTCCTTTAATGCTAAGGTGAGTAGCGGCTGGGGACTCTGCGTTGGCGAGTGCTGCTACGGATGGGGATACCCGAACGACGTTGTTGGGGTTGTTGTAGAACGTTTTGTGTAGATGCTGCAGGCATTTCGTTGGAGCCAGCAATAGATTGAGAATTCTGTACTGGATCGGATGACGGTTCTTCTTCTTGGGTTAGTGTCGTCGGAGTTGCGGGCGAACTTGAGACTTCAGGAGCCCACCAAAACTTATTGTTGTCCTCGTTGTAGCTGGAGCTGCAGTCATCCGGGTCAGATCTTGGCTTTATCTGGTTTATGTGGCGCTTGATGAAACCTGTGGATGAACGAAGGATAAATAACATACGACCTATAGGCCGATCGATGATAGCTTTTATCCACTTTTCTCCCCTTGTATAGTTTCTGGCAAAAACTTTCTGATTTGGAGAATACTTTGTTTGCTGCGTCTGCTTGCTTTCAGATCTCTTCTCGAAGAGTTGACTTAAGATCGTTCGAACCGGACGACCATGAAGAAGATCTGCAGGTGTTTTTCCTTCAGAGTTAGGTGTGAAACGATACGAGCTGAGGTACTTTGTTACGGCTGTGTTGACTCGATATCCATCCTTTATATTTTTGCAGACGGACGTTTTGAATGTTTGGACGAAGCGCTCAGTCCATTTGATGCTGGATGAAATGGGGCGGTTGTTATGTGGCTTATTCCATGTAGCTGACAGAACTGATTAAACGAGTCGGTTGTAAGTTGAGGCCCGTTATCACTGACTAAAGTTTTAGGATAACCCTCAATTGCAAAAATGGCTGTAAGTGCGGCTATAGTGTTTTCTGTTGTTGTCGATGTCATTTTTACTACGAATGGAAACTGAGAATGTGCATCGACGCAAATTAACCACATGGAGTCAAATATAGGACCGGCAAAGACGATGTGTATTCTTTCCCAGGCGGATGTCGTTTTTGGCCAGCTCTGGAATTCCTTTACTGGGGCTGGATTGCCTATCTTACAAACGCTACAATCCTTTGCAATTGTTGCGATATCATTGTCGATACCTGGCCACCACACGTGTTGTCGTGACAGTTGTTTCTTGCGTACTATTCCCCAATGACCCTCGTGGAGGATATTTACAATCTTATTCCGTAGTGTTTGAGGAATGATGATTCTATTTACGTCAGAATGGAGAGATAGTAGCTTGTTGTTAATCGTCAGGGCGAATCTACGATTATAATATGGCAATATTTCGAGATCCTGCTGTTGTTCTGGCCAACCAATAGATACGAATTGATAGACCTTCTTTAGAGTACGGTCGCTTTGAAGATGTTGCAAGATTATGTCGGCATTTATTGGACATGACATCTCGACGACATTGTAGCATGCCTCTTCTGTGTTAAACTTTTCATCCGAGCTGATAGGAAGACGTGAGAGTGCGTCTGCATTTCCATGAGCTGTGGTGCTGCGATACCTTATTTCAAAGTTGTATGCCATCAAGATTATACCCAAACGTTGAAGCCTGTTCGAAGTCATCGTAGGCAGATGCTAGCTTGGGTTGAATATCGTGACCAATGGCTTGTGATCAGTAATGAGAATAAACTTTCTGCCGTAAAGGTACTGATGAAATTTCTTTACCCCAAATACAATCGAAAGTGCTTCCTTTTCTATTTGGCTGTATCGAACCTGGTGGATGTCTACGGTTTTAGATGCAAATGCTATTGGCCTTTCCTTACCATCTGCTTGAGTGTGTGACAAGACCGCACCAATGAAGATGCATCGGTGGCTAGAACAAGCGTTAGATGCTTGTTAAAATGTGCTAGTTCTGTAGCGTTGAGAATGTGTGTTTTTAAAGCTGTAAAAGCCTGCTGCTGACTCGGACCGAATTTGAAAACTACTTTCTTCCTTCGAAGCTGATTGAGCGGAGACGCTAGCTGAGAAAAATTGGGAATGAAATTGCAGTAGTAGTTAACTTTTCCCATGAAAGCATCCAGCTGCTGTAGATTAATGGGGGGTTTCAATTGCTTGACAGCTTCTAGTCCCGATGTATCCCTTGATGCCCTTGATGCTTACTCTTCTTCCAAAATACTCAATTTCGTCTCTCAAGAAGAAACACTTCTCCCTCTTACATTTAATGCCATTCTTTCGTAGAATGCGTAAATCTTGTTCGAGGCGGGCAAGGTGCTGCTCAACTGTTGGAGCTGAGATGATTATGTCGTCTAGGTAATTTCCACAACCTTATATGCCACTTAGAAGTTGTTCAAGATGACGCTGGAATATAGCTGGTGCGCTCGCTATTCCATATGGTAAACATGGGTATTGGAAGAGACCCAATGGCGTGCTGACGACCATAAGTTCTTTTGCCGCATCATCTAACTCCATTTGAAGATATGCGTCTTTCAAGTCGATTTTGGAGAAATGGGTGCCGTGACGGATCGTATGAAATAAAGACTCACGTGTTGGCAGTGGATATTGCTCGATGTCCAATTGTGAATTGACACCTTGTTTGAAGTCGCCACAGATCCGTAATGCTCCACCCGGCTTTGGTGCTAGTACTATTGGTGATGCCCAGTTGCTGAATTTAACTGCTTTCCAAATACCGGCATCTGTGAGACGCTTTACTTCCTCCTTGAACTTTTCCATTTGAGCAAATGGAATTGGTCTGCTTTTGTAGAATTTCGGCACGAAATTTTGCTTTAAGTAGATGCTTGCCTTAAAGTTTTTTATTGTACCGAGTACCAATTGTACCAATTTTTGTTTTGTCACAGATTTGACTTCTTAATCTTTCATTCGGTGTCTCTCCAGGTTCCTAGGACGACGAGGGCCTGTTGCTCGACTATACAGCGATAATGCCACGAACTTTATCGGTGCAGCCCGAGAACTTCAAGACCTAGCCAAGGAGTTTGCTGCTCACGCTTATGATCCATACTTTACTATCGTGACGTCGTCAATGCAATCAGCTCAGAACATATCGATATTGGCTTCGAAGATTTGCAACTGGCAACAAAAAACAGACACGTAAATACAAATATAACTTTGTCAAACTGAAGTATTGAGATAATTTCATGATTTTTAATTAATTTGGCTCTGTTTAATTTTCTTTGGGATTTAGTGCGTATTCTAGTTTATATGTCAGCTATCGATATAAGCCAAAACAATCCATCATACACGAGATCAATGGTTCGAACTATTTTCACGATCCATTTCTCAAATCTGATCCATTAGTTCTTGCATTAAAAACACTAAATCATGTGCGTTTACAACAGGGGTCGGCACCCAGACTCACACATTTTTTTGGTGGGTTTTGTGTGCGACGACATGAGACATTTCTCTGCCGCTGCGAAAGCCGAGCAATTGTGCATAGGGCACGAATGCTGCGCTGCCGCTGCGAGCAGAATTACGAAGCTTTGTGCATAGCCCGTAGCTGACTTTTCTGCCGCTACGTCAGCCGGGCAGAAGTACGAAGCCACACGAAGTCTTTACTCTGTACGTGTGCCGACTGCAGTGCCTTAAATAGTTCCCTATGCACAGTGCATACGACGCTGCCGCCCTCTGGTTTACAAACACTTTTTAAGGAAATCAATCACTGATTGCTGATCAAGTTGTCCTGGTGAACGCTCCCATTGTTTACTTGTGTTTTAAGTATCAAATTTATATATTTTCTTTATAATTAACGTTACGTTTTTTTCATTTAAACTTTAGACCTTCTTATAAGTAGATTAAGAAAATAACCATGTAAAAAGAAAACTTTAAAATAAGAGTCTGACTTTGATTTATTTGAACAAATATACATTTTTTTTTACAGCCTATTATAATTTATTGTTTACATATTAATAAATTTAATTGATTTTAAGTTAATAAATTTGTCTCCTGTATTATTTTAAGGCATAAATTACTCGTTTTTTTATGAAACATATAAAGAAGGGCACCAAGAAGGGCGTATGGGCTTATAACCACTCCCAAAATGGTATTCATGTATTTTAATAACGTGTTGTGAAAATTATAGTCCTGAATGTAAACTATAACTATGTTTGTCGCCTTCTGATACTTTTTGGCACGTTGGGGCGCCAGCCCCACGTTGGGCGCCAATTAAATTATAGCGGTGGCCAATTGCGTTTTTATTTCACAAAGACTAAGCGCTAAGGTTTTTTTACAATTGACCGGGCCTTAACACGATTTATAGTTATAGAGAGTTGACTCTCCAGTTCTGCTGCTAGAAACCAACTGACCTAACTCTAATAATTTGTTTCTCATGAAACCCTCCTGATTCTCCTTCGAGAAGCTTCTATAAACATTCGGGTTCACTCGGATTGGATCGGTTTGCAAAGGGTTGAGACAAATAGATTTCTATGTGAAATCAAAGATTGTTTAGAGATCAGGACTGGTGGCCTGAGTGGCTTGAGTAGCCTGATTTCGAAGATTGTTGGGTATAAAAACTATGGAAAGCCAAAAATTGTTTATAAATTGGATAAGATTCTTATAGGAACGGGTACGTTAACTTGCCTGCAGGCAGATCTAGAATGCTTGAGAATACGTGTGCACTCATACAATAGTCGGCTGCCGCTGTATGCATACAAGAGATCAGCTGG
The DNA here is from genome assembly GCA_035043285.1 of Drosophila subsilvestris. Taxonomy (NCBI): domain Eukaryota; kingdom Metazoa; phylum Arthropoda; class Insecta; order Diptera; family Drosophilidae; genus Drosophila; species Drosophila subsilvestris. The sequence continues at coordinate 180,882 of JAWNNB010000908.1, read as the reverse complement.
CTTTAGAGCGCTCTCTTTCAACAAAATTTCTAGAGAGCCTTGAGCCAGCTCTAGAGCCAGCTCTGATATATCATTGTGATTGTTTAGAGTGGGTTAGGCGCTGGCGGGTCAACCGCTCTGTGGGCATTCCAGTTACACAACATTGTAATCATTCCAGCAACGCAAGCGCAAGACCGCGCTCGACCGAGCCAACATATTTTTTTTGGTTTTTTGGAAAAATTGTCTGTTTTGCTCGGTTATGACACACGCCATTTTGCATACGTGTTGTGGACCACCTGATTTTTTGTATTTGATGCGTATATTTGGTTACGAAACTGCATAATGTATGTACATGCTGCACAGAATATAAAACTGATTTAGATATTTGCGCTGGGTCATGAGCTTTTTGCTAATTCTCTCTCTGCCGTTATCATTAGGAGCATCTTGTAACGAACCATGGCTTCATCACAGGGTATATTCTTCGGATACTATAGCACTAAATATATATATTTTATATAAAAACACTATATATTCATTTACTTAACTTAAGAAAAACTGAAAACACATACCCCTTACCCCACGCGCCGCGCAATCAGCGCTAAATTTAAGATTAAGATTAAGTCCCTCACCCCACTGCGTAATGGCGCAATGATATCTGCTCGGTCAGCTACGTCTCCCTACCGCCTGGGACAGCACTAGTTTGACCAAGACATAAAGATCATTGCACTATTTCGCAAAAAAACATGCCACCTAAACGGACATCTTCCCCATTCCCAACATTGCAATTCGAGCCAAAACCAACGCTCTTACCCATTTATGTCCACGCGCCGATTCTCGGGCTGTCCCTCGCTTACGATGTTTCGTAATCAGCCGGGACAGTGACCGCAGACATAAATAAGAAATAACATTGTTTACTAATAAGCATATCTTACTCAGCATTGTTAGCAATTAAGCGGGCGAATATTGCCCAATAATAATAAGTCAACACGTCAGCGGGAATTCCTCCTGGGTACCGGACATCCCATGGGAGACCACAGTGTCACCTTCGCAACCGGCCGCTGCTTTAAAAAGACAAGCTCGGCCGAAGAAGGGGCAGTCCACCAGCCAACGATTCCCGTTACAACATACCAACATAAACAAAACGAATAAAGTGAATTAAATATTGTAAACAGAAAACCCAAAACGGCAGTCATTCTTGATAGCAAGAATTCGAGGATTCTCCAAGTCTACCTTACTCTCTCAATTCAATATAAAGGCGAGTCCAGGACTTTAAAGTTCTTAGCAATACAAATTCCTTGTAACGGACCCTGGACAGGACTGAAGCATATCCCAGCCTGAAATAGGGCCTCACAATCTTCAACGAGCTACTCCACTGAAGTAAATGGCAGCCCGTTGTCAACAAGAAATTACTCAAACGCGTCACTCAGGTTTTCGACCGTTATCGCTTCTTAAGAGTACCAACTTGATTGATTGAATTTCCGCGAATGATTTAAATTGTTTGAACTTGACTTAGATTTCGTCTCTAGTCTTCAGAAAGTCAACAAACACATAGGGCGATTTGTCATCGATGAATGTTGCGAAATACCGAGCTCCGCCTAAAGAGTTTTTATTCATTGGTCCGCAAATTTCAGTATGCACCAATACAAGAAGTTTGTTTGCACGGCTTGCACTAGCTTTTGGGAATTGCTTTACACAAATTTTGCATTTTGCGCAGGTTTTGCACACCTGGCCGTTCATGTCATTTAATGCACTAGTTTTAATACCGTTGACTATTTTTTCACAATCATCGTTTTTAGGCTTCCATAGATTAAATGTTTTTTTTTCTTGATTTCGAAACAAGAACAAATCGTGTTGTTTTTTTTTACACCGACCTCAAAGTGCATTGCACTTCCTTTACATAAAAAACGTCGACAAGTTTTATGTGGCTATTTTCTCGAATCAAATTGACTGTGCCGCGCCATTTAGCTCCTATGTAGCTAGTGCCCGCTAAAGCGATTCGCTCTTTGTGCTCTTTTAGTTCCGAAAAACGAGATCGCTCACAAGTGAGCCGTGGCACCACTGTCAACACACCATATACTCTTCGCAAAAACGGAATACGATTTCTATCTTTCGGTTTCGTTATTCCCTTTCGGTTTGTTTTCTTGATTGTTCTTTGCTATACACTTTGACGCCTTATGTCGGCGACGACCACACTACCAGCAAATCATCCCACTCGGCCCGTTTGTTTTCTTCTGTCCGTTTTCGTTATTTGTCTTTTGTTATAGCGACGACCAATTTCTAACACCCGAACCGAACGCTCGTTTTTTACTTTTCTCTGCGCATTCTTGATTTGCCTTGCGCATGTTTCCTTCATGAAGCTTTACTTTGAGGGAGTTCAAAATTGGCAAAAAATTCTGGGCCCATAACCTATTCGTTGTGGTATTTATTTATTTGTGTATTTGATTTATTTTCACTTAATTATTTAGAGTACATCCTTAACTAAGTATTATTTCTGGGTGGGGAGTTCTCTTCGCCGGAGTCGAAGTTTGTCGCCTTCTGATACTTTTTGGCACGTTGGGGCGCCAATTAAATTATAGTGGTGGCCAATTGCGTTTTTATTTCACAAAGACTAAGCGCTAAGGTTTTTTTACAATTGACCGGGCCTTAACACGATTTATAGTTATAGAGAGTTGACTCTCCAGTTCTGCTGCTAGAAACCAACTGACCTAACTCTAATAATTTTTTTCTCATGAAACCCTCCTGATTCTCCTTCGAGAAGCTTCTATAAACATTCGGGTTCACTCGGATTGGATCGGTTTGCAAAGGGTTGAGACAAATAGATTTCTATGTGAAATCAAAGATTGTTTAGAGATCAGGACTGGTGGCCTGAGTGGCTTGAGTAGCCTGATTTCGAAGATTGTTGGGTATAAAAACTATGGAAAGCCAAAAATTGTTTATAAATTGGATAAGATTCTTATAGGAACGGGTACGTTAACTTGCCTGCAGGCAGATCTAGAATGCTTGAGAATACGTGTGCACTCATACAATAGTCGGCTGCCGCTGTATGCATACAAGAGATCAGCTGGCTTTAGAGCGCTCTCTTTCAACAAAATTTCTAGAGAGCCTTGAGCCAGCTCTAGAGCCAGCTCTGATATATCATTGTGATTGTTTAGAGTGGGTACGGCGCTGGCGGGTCAACCGCTCTGTGGGCATTCCAGTTACACAACATTGTAATCATTCCAGCAACGCAAGCGCAAGACCGCGCTCGACCGAGCCAACATATTTTTTTTGGTTTTTTGGAAAAATTGTCTGTTTTGCTCGGTTATGACACACGCCATTTTGCATACGTGTTGTGGACCACCTGATTTTTTGTATTTGATGCGTATATTTGGTTACGAAACTGCATAATGTATGTACATGCTGCACAGAATATAAAACTGATTTAGATATTTGCGCTGGGTCATGAGCTTTTTGCTAATTCTCTCTCTGCCGTTATCATTAGGAGCATCTTGTAACGAACCATGGCTTCATCACAGGGTATATTCTTCCGATACTATAGCACTAAATATATATATTTTATATAAAAACACTATATATTCATTTACTTAACTTAAGAAAAACTGAAAACACATACCCCTTACCCCACGCGCCGCGCAATCAGCTCTAAATTTAAGATTAAGATTAAGTCCCTCACCCCACTGCGTAATGGCGCAATGATATCTGCTCGGTCAGCTACGTCTCCCTACCGCCTGGGACAGCACTAGTTTGACCAAGACAGAAAGATCATTGCACTATTTCGCAAAAAAACATGCCACCTAAACGGACATCTTCCCCATTCCCAACATTGCAATTCGAGCCAAAACCAACGCTCTTACCCATTTATGTCCACGCGCCGATTCTCGGGCTGTCCCTCGCTTACGATGTTTCGTAATCAGCCGGGACAGTGACCGCAGACATAAATAAGAAATAACATTGTTTACTAATAAGCATATCTTACTCAGCATTGTTAGCAATTAAGCGGGCGAATATTGCCCAATAATAATAAGTCAACACGTCAGCGGGAATTCCTCCTTGGTACCGGACATCCCATGGGAGACCACAGTGTCACCTTCGCAACCGGCCGCTGCTTTAAAAAGACAAGCTCGGCCGAAGAAGGGGCAGTCCACCAGCCAACGATTCCCGTTACAACATACCAACATAAACAAAACGAATAAAGTGAATTAAATATTGTAAACAGAAAACCCAAAACGGCAGTCATTCTTGATAGCAAGAATTCGAGGATTCTCCAAGTCTACCTTACTCTCTCAATTCAATATAAAGGCGAGTCCAGGACTTTAAAGTTCTTAGCAATACAAATTCCTTGTAACGGACCCTGGACAGGACTGAAGCATATCCCAGCCTGAAATAGGGCCTCACAATCTTCAACGAGCTACTCCACTGAAGTAAATGGCAGACCGTTGTCAACAAGAAATTACTCAAACGCGTCACTCAGGTTTTCGACCGTTATCGCTTCTTAAGAGTACCAACTTGATTGATTGAATTTCCGCGAATGATTTAAATTGTTTGAACTTGACTTAGATTTCGTCTCTAGTCTTCAGAAAGTCAACAAACACATAGGGCGATTTGTCATCGATGAATGTTGCGAAATACCGAGCTCCGCCTAAAGAGTTTTTATTCATTGGTCCGCAAATTTCAGTATGCACCAATACAAGAAGTTTGTTTGCACGGCTTGCACTAGCTTTTGGGAATTGCTTTACACAAATTTTGCATTTTGCGCAGGTTTTGCACACCTGGCCGTTCATGTCATTTAATGCACTAGTTTTAATACCGTTGACTATTTTTTCACAATCATCTTTTTTAGGCTTCCATAGATTAAATGTTTTTTTTTCTTGATTTCGAAACAAGAACAAATCGTGTTGTTTTTTTTTACACCGACCTCAAAGTGCATTGCACTTCCTTTACATACAAAACGTCGACAAGTTTTATGTGGCTATTTTCTCGAATCAAATTGACTGTGCCGCGCCATTTAGCTCCTATGTAGCTAGTGCCCGCTAAAGCGATTCGCTCTTTGTGCTCTTTTAGTTCCGAAAAACGAGATCGCTCACAAGTGAGCCGTGGCACCACTGTCAACACACCATATACTCTTCGCAAAAACGGAATACGATTTCTATCTTTCGGTTTCGTTATTCCCTTTCGGTTTGTTTTCTTGATTGTTCTTTGCTATACACTTTGACGCCTTATGTCGGCGACGACCACACTACCAGCAAATCATCCCACTCGGCCCGTTTGTTTTCTTCTGTCCGTTTTCGTTATTTGTCTTTTGTTATAGCGACGACCAATTTCTAACACCCGAACCGAACGCTCGTTTTTTACTTTTCTCTGCGCATTCTTGATTTGCCTTGCGCATGTTTCCTTCATGAAGCTTTACTTTGAGGGAGTTCAAAATTGGCAAAAAATTCTGGGCCCATAACCTATTCGTTGTGGTATTTATTTATTTGTGTATTTGATTTATTTTCACTTAATTATTTAGAGTACATCCTTAACTAAGTATTATTTCTGGGTGGGGAGTACTCTTCGCCGGAGTCGAAGTTTGTCGCCTTCTGATACTTTTTGGCACGTTGGGGCGCCAGCCCCACGTTGGGCGCCAATTAAATTATAGCGGTGGCCAATTGCGTTTTTATTTCACAAAGACTAAGCGCTAAGGTTTTTTTACAATTGACCGGGCCTTAACACGATTTATAGTTATAGAGAGTTGACTCTCCAGTTCTGCTGCTAGAAACCAACTGACCTAACTCTAATAATTTTTTTCTCATGAAACCCTCCTGATTCTCCTTCGAGAAGCTTCTATAAACATTCGGGTTCACTCGGATTGGATCGGTTTGCAAAGGGTTGAGACAAATAGATTTCTATGTGAAATCAAAGATTGTTTAGAGATCAGGACTGGTGGCCTGAGTGGCTTGAGTAGCCTGATTTCGAAGATTGTTGGGTATAAAAACTATGGAAAGCCAAAAATTGTTTATAAATTGGATAAGATTCTTATAGGAACGGGTACGTTAACTTGCCTGCAGGCAGATCTAGAATGCTTGAGAATACGTGTGCACTCATACAATAGTCGGCTGCCGCTGTATGCATACAAGAGATCAGCTGGCTTTAGAGCGCTCTCTTTCAACAAAATTTCTAGAGAGCCTTGAGCCAGCTCTAGAGCCAGCTCTGATATATCATTGTGATTGTTTAGAGTGGGTTAGGCGCTGGCGGGTCAACCGCTCTGTGGGCATTCCAGTTACACAACATTGTAATCATTCCAGCAACGCAAGCGCAAGACCGCGCTCGACCGAGCCAACATATTTTTTTTGGTTTTTTGGAAAAATTGTCTGTTTTGCTCGGTTATGACACACGCCATTTTGCATACGTGTTGTGGACCACCTGATTTTTTGTATTTGATGCGTATATTTGGTTACGAAACTGCATAATGTATGTACATGCTGCACAGAATATAAAACTGATTTAGATATTTGCGCTGGGTCATGAGCTTTTTGCTAATTCTCTCTCTGCCGTTATCATTAGGAGCATCTTGTAACGAACCATGGCTTCATCACAGGGTATATTCTTCGGATACTATAGCACTAAATATATATATTTTATATAAAAACACTATATATTCATTTACTTAACTTAAGAAAAACTGAAAACACATACCCCTTACCCCACGCGCCGCGCAATCAGCGCTAAATTTAAGATTAAGATTAAGTCCCTCACCCCACTGCGTAATGGCGCAATGATATCTGCTCGGTCAGCTACGTCTCCCTACCGCCTGGGACAGCACTAGTTTGACCAAGACAGAAAGATCATTGCACTATTTCGCAAAAAAACATGCCACCTAAACGGACATCTTCCCCATTCCCAACATTGCAATTCGAGCCAAAACCAACGCTCTTACCCATTTATGTCCACGCGCCGATTCTCGGGCTGTCCCTCGCTTACGATGTTTCGTAATCCGCCGGGACAGTGACCGCAGACATAAATAAGAAATAACATTGTTTACTAATAAGCATATCTTACTCAGCATTGTTAGCAATTAAGCGGGCGAATATTGCCCAATCATAATAAGTCAACACGTCAGCGGGAATTCCTCCTGGGTACCGGACATCCCATGGGAGACCACAGTGTCACCTTCGCAACCGGCCGCTGCTTTAAAAAGACAAGCTCGGCCGAAGAAGGGGCAGTCCACCAGCCAACGATTCCCGTTACAACATACCAACATAAACAAAACGAATAAAGTGAATTAAATATTGTAAACAGAAAACCCAAAACGGCAGTCATTCTTTATAGCAAGAATTCGAGGATTCTCCAAGTCTACCTTACTCTCTCAATTCAATATAAAGGCGAGTCCAGGACTTTAAAGTTCTTAGCAATACAAATTCCTTGTAACGGACCCTGGACAGGACTGAAGCATATCCCAGCCTGAAATAGGGCCTCACAATCTTCAACGAGCTACTCCACTGAAGTAAATGGCAGCCCGTTGTCAACAAGAAATTACTCAAACGCGTCACTCAGGTTTTCGACCGTTATCGCTTCTTAAGAGTACCAACTTGATTGATTGAATTTCCGCGAATGATTTAAATTGTTTAAACTTGACTTAGATTTCGTCTCTAGTCTTCAGAAAGTCAACAAACACATAGGGCGATTTGTCATCGATGAATGTTGCGAAATACCGAGCTCCGCCTAAAGAGTTTTTATTCATTGGTCCGCAAATTTCAGTATGCACCAATACAAGAAGTTTGTTTGTACGGCTTGCACTAGCTTTTGGGAATTGCTTTACACAAATTTTGCATTTTGCGCAGGTTTTGCACACCTGGCCGTTCATGTCATTTAATGCACTAGTTTTAATACCGTTGACTATTTTTTCACAATCATCTTTTTTAGGCTTCCATAGATTAAATGTTTTTTTTTCTTGATTTCGAAACAAGAACAAATCGTGTTGTTTTTTTTTACACCGACCTCAAAGTGCATTGCACTTCCTTTACATAAAAAACGTCGACAAGTTTTATGTGGCTATTTTCTCGAATCAAATTGACTGTGCCGCGCCATTTAGCTCCTATGTAGCTAGTGCCCGCTAAAGCGATTCGCTTTTTGTGCTCTTTTAGTTCCGAAAAACGAGATCGCTCACAAGTGAGCCGTGGCACCACTGTCAACACACCATATACTCTTCGCAAAAACGGAATACGATTTCTATCTTTCGGTTTCGTTATTCCCTTTCGGTTTGTTTTCTTGATTGTTCTTTGCTATACACTTTGACGCCTTATGTCGGCGACGACCACACTACCAGCAAATCATCCCACTCGGCCCGTTTGTTTTCTTCTGTCCGTTTTCGTTATTTGTCTTTTGTTATAGCGACGACCAATTTCTAACACCCGAACCGAACGCTCGTTTTTTACTTTTCTCTGCGCATTCTTGATTTGCCTTGCGCATGTTTCCTTCATGAAGCTTTACTTTGAGGGAGTTCAAAATTGGCAAAAAATTCTGGGCCCATAACCTATTCGTTGTGGTATTTATTTATTTGTGTATTTGATTTATTTTCACTTAATTATTTAGAGTACATCCTTAACTAAGTATTATTTCTGGGTGGGGAGTTCTCTTCGCCGGAGTCGAAGTTTGTCGCCTTCTGATACTTTTTGGCACGTTGGGGCGCCAGCCCCACGTTGGGCGCCAATTAAATTATAGTGGTGGCCAATTGCGTTTTTATTTCACAAAGACTAAGCGCTAAGGTTTTTTTACAATTGACCGGGCCTTAACACGATTTATAGTTATAGAGAGTTGACTCTCCAGTTCTGCTGCTAGAAACCAACTGACCTAACTCTAATAATTTTTTTCTCATGAAACCCTCCTGATTCTCCTTCGAGAAGCTTCTATAAACATTCGGGTTCACTCGGATTGGATCGGTTTGCAAAGGGTTGAGACAAATAGATTTCTATGTGAAATCAAAGATTGTTTAGAGATCAGGACTGGTGGCCTGAGTGGCTTGAGTAGCCTGATTTCGAAGATTGTTGGGTATAAAAACTATGGAAAGCCAAAAATTGTTTATAAATTGGATAAGATTCTTATAGGAACGGGTACGTTAACTTGCCTGCAGGCAGATCTAGAATGCTTGAGAATACGTGTGCACTCATACAATAGTCGGCTGCCGCTGTATGCATACAAGAGATCAGCTGGCTTTAGAGCGCTCTCTTTCAACAAAATTTCTAGAGAGCCTTGAGCCAGCTCTAGAGCCAGCTCTGATATATCATTGTGATTGTTTAGAGTGGGTACGGCGCTGGCGGGTCAACCGCTCTGTGGGCATTCCAGTTACACAACATTGTAATCATTCCAGCAACGCAAGCGCAAGACCGCGCTCGACCGAGCCAACATATTTTTTTTGGTTTTTTGGAAAAATTGTCTGTTTTGCTCGGTTATGACACACGCCATTTTGCATACGTGTTGTGGACCACCTGATTTTTTGTATTTGATGCGTATATTTGGTTACGAAACTGCATAATGTATGTACATGCTGCACAGAATATAAAACTGATTTAGATATTTGCGCTGGGTCATGAGCTTTTTGCTAATTCTCTCTCTGCCGTTATCATTAGGAGCATCTTGTAACGAACCATGGCTTCATCACAGGGTATATTCTTCGGATACTATAGCACTAAATATATATATTTTATATAAAAACACTATATATTCATTTACTTAACTTAAGAAAAACTGAAAACACATACCCCTTACCCCACGCGCCGCGCAATCAGCGCTAAATTTAAGATTAAGATTAAGTCCCTCACCCCACTGCGTAATGGCGCAATGATATCTGCTCGGTCAGCTACGTCTCCCTACCGCCTGGGACAGCACTAGTTTGACCAAGACAGAAAGATCATTGCACTATTTCGCAAAAAAACATGCCACCTAAACGGACATCTTCCCCATTCCCAACATTGCAATTCGAGCCAAAACCAACGCTCTTACCCATTTATGTCCACGCGCCGATTCTCGGGCTGTCCCTCGCTTACGATGTTTCGTAATCAGCCGGGACAGTGACCGCAGACATAAATAAGAAATAACATTGTTTACTAATAAGCATATCTTACTCAGCATTGTTAGCAATTAAGCGGGCGAATATTGCCCAATAATAATAAGTCAACACGTCAGCGGGAATTCCTCCTGGGTACCGGACATCCCATGGGAGACCACAGTGTCACCTTCGCAACCGGCCGCTGCTTTAAAAAGACAAGCTCGGCCGAAGAAGGGGCAGTCCACCAGCCAACGATTCCCGTTACAACATACCAACATAAACAAAACGAATAAAGTGAATTAAATATTGTAAACAGAAAACCCAAAACGGCAGTCATTCTTTATAGCAAGAATTCGAGGATTCTCCAAGTCTACCTTACTCTCTCAATTCAATATAAAGGCGAGTCCAGGACTTTAAAGTTCTTAGCAATACAAATTCCTTGTAACGGACCCTGGACAGGACTGAAGCATATCCCAGCCTGAAATAGGGCCTCACAATCTTCAACGAGCTACTCCACTGAAGTAAATGGCAGACCGTTGTCAACAAGAAATTACTCAAACGCGTCACTCAGGTTTTCGACCGTTATCGCTTCTTAAGAGTACCAACTTGATTGATTGAATTTCCGCGAATGATTTAAATTGTTTGAACTTGACTTAGATTTCGTCTCTAGTCTTCAGAAAGTCAACAAACACATAGGGCGATTTGTCATCGATGAATGTTGCGAAATACCGAGCTCCGCCTAAAGAGTTTTTATTCATTGGTCCGCAAATTTCAGTATGCACCAATACAAGAAGTTTGTTTGCACGGCTTGCACTAGCTTTTGGGAATTGCTTTACACAAATTTTGCATTTTGCGCAGGTTTTGCACACCTGGCCGTTCATGCCATTTAATGCACTAGTTTTAATACCGTTGACTATTTTTTCACAATCATCTTTTTTAGGCTTCCATAGATTAAATGTTTTTTTTTCTTGATTTCGAAACAAGAACAAATCGTGTTGTTTTTTTTTACACCGACCTCAAAGTGCATTGCACTTCCTTTACATACAAAACGTCGACAAGTTTTATGTGGCTATTTTCTCGAATCAAATTGACTGTGCCGCGCCATTTAGCTCCTATGTAGCTAGTGCCCGCTAAAGCGATTCGCTCTTTGTGCTCTTTTAGTTCCGAAAAACGAGATCGCTCACAAGTGAGCCGTGGCACCACTGTCAACACACCATATACTCTTCGCAAAAACGGAATACGATTTCTATCTTTCGGTTTCGTTATTCCCTTTCGGTTTGTTTTCTTGATTGTTCTTTGCTATACACTTTGACGCCTTATGTCGGCGACGACCACACTACCAGCAAATCATCCCACTCGGCCCGTTTGTTTTCTTCTGTCCGTTTTCGTTATTTGTCTTTTGTTATAGCGACGACCAATTTCTAACACCCGAACCGAACGCTCGTTTTTTACTTTTCTCTGCGCATTCTTGATTTGCCTTGCGCATGTTTCCTTCATGAAGCTTTACTTTGAGGGAGTTCAAAATTGGCAAAAAATTCTGGGCCCATAACCTATTCGTTGTGGTATTTATTTATTTGTGTATTTGATGTATTTTCACTTAATTATTTAGAGTACATCCTTAACTAAGTATTATTTCTGGGTGGGGAGTTCTCTTCGCCGGAGTCGAAGTTTGTCGCCTTCTGATACTTTTTGGCACGTTGGGGCGCCAGCCCCACGTTGGGCGCCAATTAAATTATAGTGGTGGCCAATTGCGTTTTTATTTCACAAAGACTAAGCGCTAAGGTTTTTTTACAATTGACCGGGCCTTAACACGATTTATAGTTATAGAGAGTTGACTCTCCAGTTCTGCTGCTAGAAACCAACTGACCTAACTCTAATAATTTTTTTCTCATGAAACCCTCCTGATTCTCCTTCGAGAAGCTTCTATAAACATTCGGGTTCACTCGGATTGGATCGGTTTGCAAAGGGTTGAGACAAATAGATTTCTATGTGAAATCAAAGATTGTTTAGAGATCAGGACTGGTGGCCTGAGTGGCTTGAGTAGCCTGATTTCGAAGATTGTTGGGTATAAAAACTATGGAAAGCCAAAAATTGTTTATAAATTGGATAAGATTCTTATAGGAACGGGTACGTTAACTTGCCTGCAGGCAGATCTAGAATGCTTGAGAATACGTGTGCACTCATACAATAGTCGGCTGCCGCTGTATGCATACAAGAGATCAGCTGGCTTTAGAGCGCTCTCTTTCAACAAAATTTCTAGAGAGCCTTGAGCCAGCTCTAGAGCCAGCTCTGATATATCATTGTGATTGTTTAGAGTGGGTACGGCGCTGGCGGGTCAACCGCTCTGTGGGCATTCCAGTTACACAACATTGTAATCAGCAACGCAAGCGCAAGACCGCGCTCGACCGAGCCAACATATTTTTTTTTGGTTTTTTGGAAAAATTGTCTGTTTTGCTCGGTTATGACACACGCCATTTTGCATACGTGTTGTGGACCACCTGATTTTTTGTATTTGATGCGTATATTTGGTTACGAAACTACATAATGTATGTACATGCTGCACAGAATATAAAACTGATTTAGATATTTGCGCTGGGTCATGAGCTTTTTGCTAATTCTCTCTCTGCCGTTATCATTAGGAGCATCTTGTAACGAACCATGGCTTCATCACAGGGTATATTCTTCGGATACTATAGCACTAAATATATATATTTTATATAAAAAACACTATACATTCATTTACTTAACTTAAGAAAAACTGAAAACACATACCCCTTACCCCACGCGCCGCGCAATCAGCGCTAAATTTAAGAATAAGATTAAGTCCCTCACCCCACTGCGTAATGGCGCAATGATATCTGCTCGGTCAGCTACGTCTCCCTACCGCCTGGGACAGCACTAGTTTGACCAAGACAGAAAGATCATTGCACTATTTCGCAAAAAAACATGCCACCTAAACGGACATCTTCCCCATTCCCAACATTGAAATTCGAGCCAAAACCAACGCTCTGACCCATTTATGTCCACGCGCCGATTCTCGGGCTGTCCCTCGCTTACGATGTTTCGTAATCAGCCGGGACAGTGACCGCAGACATAAATAAGAAATAACATTGTTTACTAATAAGCATATCTTACTCAGCACTGTTAGCAATTAAGCGGGCGAATATTGCCCAATAATAATAAGTCAACACGTCAGCGGGAATTCCTCCTGGGTACCGGACATCCCATGGGAGACCACAGTGTCACCTTCGCAACCGGCCGCTGCTTTAAAAAGACAAGCTCGGCCGAAGAAGGGGCAGTCCACCAGCCAACGATTCCCGTTACAACATACCAACATAAACAAAACGAATAAAGTGAATTAAATATTGTAAACAGAAAACCCAAAACGGCAGTCATTCTTGATAGCAAGAATTCGAGGATTCTCCAAGTCTACCTTACTCTCTCAATTCAATATAAAGGCGAGTCCAGGACTTTAAAGTTCTTAGCAATACAAATTCCTTGTAACGGACCCTGGACAGGACTGAAGCATATCCCAGCCTGAAATAGGGCCTCACAATCTTCAACGAGCTACTCCACTGAAGTAAATGGCAGCCCGTTGTCAACAAGAAATTACTCAAACGCGTCACTCAGGTTTTCGACCGTTATCGCTTCTTAAGAGTACCAACTTGATTGATTGAATTTCCGCGAATGATTTAAATTGTTTGAACTTGACTTAGATTTCGTCTCTAGTCTTCAGAAAGTCAACAAACACATAGGGCGATTTGTCATCGATGAATGTTGCGAAATACCGAGCTCCGCCTAAAGAGTTTTTATTCATTGGTCCCCAAATTTCAGTATGCACCAATACAAGAAGTTTGTTTGCACGGCTTGCACTAGCTTTTGGGAATTTCTTTACACAAATTTTGCATTTTGCGCAGGTTTTGCACACCTGGCCGTTCATGTCATTTAATGCACTAGTTTTAATACCGTTGACTATTTTTTCACAATCATCTTTTTTAGGCTTCCATAGATTAAATGTTTTTTTTTCTTGATTTCGAAACAAGAACAAATCGTGTTGTTTTTTTTTACACCGACCTCAAAGTGCATTGCACTTCCTTTACATACAAAACGTCGGCAAGTTTTATGTGGCTATTTTCTCGAATCAAATTGACTGTGCCGCGCCATTTAGCTCCTATGTAGCTAGTGCCCGCTAAATCGATTCGCTCTTTGTGCTCTTTTAGTTCCGAAAAACGAGATCGCTCACAAGTGAGCCGTGGCACCACTGTCAACACACCATATACTCTTCGCAAAAACGGAATACGATTTCTATCTTTCGGTTTCGTTATTCCCTTTCGGTTTGTTTTCTTGATTGTTCTTTGCTATACACTTTGACGCCTTATGTCGGCGACGACCACACTACCAGCAAATCATCCCACTCGGCCCGTTTGTTTTCTTCTGTCCGTTTTCGTTATTTGTCTTTTGTTATAGCGACGACCAATTTCTAACACCCGAACCGAACGCTCGTTTTTTACTTTTCTCTGCGCATTCTTGATTTGCCTTGCGCATGTTTCCTTCATGAAGCTTTACTTTGAGGGAGTTCAAAATTGGCAAAAAATGCTGGGCCCATAACCTATTCGTTGTGGTATTTATTTATTTGTGTATTTGATTTATTTTCACTTAATTATTTAGAGTACATCCTTAACTAAGTATTATTTCTGGGTGGGGAGTTCTCTTCGCCGGAGTCGAAGTTTGTCGCCTTCTGATACTTTTTGGCACGTTGGGGCGCCAGCCCCACGTTGGGCGCCAATTAAATTATAGCGGTGGCCAATTGCGTTTTTATTTCACAAAGACTAAGCGCTAAGGTTTTTTTACAATTGACCGGGCCTTAACACGATTTATAGTTATAGAGAGTTGACTCTCCAGTTCTGCTGCTAGAAACCAACTGACCTAACTCTAATAATTTTTTTCTCATGAAACCCTCCTGATTCTCCTTCGAGAAGCTTCTATAAACATTCGGGTTCACTCGGATTGGATCGGTTTGCAAAGGGTTGAGACAAATAGATTTCTATGCGAAATCAAAGATTGTTTAGAGATCAGGCCTGGTGGCCTGAGTGGCTTGAGTAGCCTGATTTCGAAGATTGTTGGGTATAAAAACTATGGAAAGCCAAAAATTGTTTATAAATTGGATAAGATTCTTATAGGAACGGGTACGTTAACTTGCCTGCAGGCAGATCTAGAATGCTTGAGAATACGTGTGCACTCATACAATAGTCGGCTGCCGCTGTATGCATACAAGAGATCAGCTGGCTTTAGAGCGCTCTCTTTCAACAAAATTTCTAGAGAGCCTTGAGCCAGCTCTAGAGCCAGCTCTGATATATCATTGTGATTGTTTAGAGTGGGTACGGCGCTGGCGGGTCAACCGCTCTGTGGGCATTCCAGTTACACAACATTGTAATCATTCCAGCAACGCAAGCGCAAGACTGCGCTCGACCGAGCCAACATATTTTTTTTGGTTTTTTGGAAAAATTGTCTGTTTTGCTCGGTTATGACACACGCCATTTTGCATACGTGTTGTGGACCACCTGATTTTTTGTATTTGATGCGTATATTTGGTTACGAAACTGCATAATGTATGTACATGCTGCACAGAATATAAAACTGATTTAGATATTTGCGCTGGGTCATGAGCTTTCTGCTAATTCTCTCTCTGCCGTTATCATTAGGAGCATCTTGTAACGAACCATGGCTTCATCACAGGGTATATTCTTCGGATACTATAGCACTAAATATATATATTTTATATAAAAAACACTATATATTCATTTACTTAACTTAAGAAAAACTGAAAACACATACCCCTTACCCCACGCGCCGCGCAATCAGCGCTAAATTTAAGAATAAGATTAAGTCCCTCACCCCACTGCGTAATGGCGCAATGATATCTGCTCGGTCAGCTACGTCTCCCTACCGCCTGGGACAGCACTAGTTTGACCAAGACAGAAAGATCATTGCACTATTTCGCAAAAAAACATGCCACCTAAACGGACATCTTCCCCATTCCCAACATTGCAATTCGAGCCAAAACCAACGCTCTGACCCATTTATGTCCACGCGCCGATTCTCGGGCTGTCCCTCGCTTACGATGTTTCGTAATCAGCCGGGACAGTGACCGCAGACATAAATAAGAAATAACATTGTTTACTAATAAGCATATCTTACTCAGCATTGTTAGCAATTAAGCGGGCGAATATTGCCCAATAATAATAAGTCAACACGTCAGCGGGAATTCCTCCTGGGTACCGGACATCCCATGGGAGACCACAGTGTCACCTTCGCAACCGGCCGCTGCTTTAAAAAGACAAGCTCGGCCGAAGAAGGGGCAGTCCACCAGCCAACGATTCCCGTTACAACATACCAACATAAACAAAACGAATAAAGTGAATTAAATATTGTAAACAGAAAACCCAAAACGGCAGTCATTCTTGATAGCAAGAATTCGAGGATTCTCCAAGTCTACCTTACTCTCTCAATTCAATATAAAGGCGAGTCCAGGACTTTAAAGTTCTTAGCAATACAAATTCCTTGTAACGGACCCTGGACAGGACTGAAGCATATCCCAGCCTGAAATAGGGCCTCACAATCTTCAACGAGCTACTCCACTGAAGCAAATGGCAGCCCGTTGTCAACAAGAAATTACTCAAATGCGTCACTCAGGTTTTCGACCGTTATCGCTTCTTAAGAGTAC
This sequence comes from Drosophila subsilvestris, assembly GCA_035043285.1. Lineage (NCBI taxonomy): Eukaryota > Metazoa > Arthropoda > Insecta > Diptera > Drosophilidae > Drosophila > Drosophila subsilvestris. The sequence goes on along the minus strand of JAWNNB010000908.1, from coordinate 164,155 downwards.
CAACTTGATTGATTGTATTTCCGCGAATGATTTAAATTGTTTGAACTTGACTTAGATTTCGTCTCTAGTCTTCAGAAAGTCAACAAACACATAGGGCGATTTGTCATCGATGAATGTTGCGAAATACCGAGCTCCGCCTAAAGAGTTTTTATTCATTGGTCCGCAAATTTCAGTATGCACCAATACAAGAAGTTTGTTTGCACGGCTTGCACTAGCTTTTGGGAATTGCCTTACACAAATTTTGCATTTTGCGCAGGTTTTGCACACCTGGCCGTTCATGTCATTTAATGCACTAGTTTTAATACCGTTGACTATTTTTTCACAATCATCTTTTTTAGGCTTCCATAGATTAAATGTTTTTTTTTCTTGATTTCGAAACAAGAACAAATCGTGTTGTTTTTTTTTTACACCGACCTCAAAGTGCATTGCACTTCCTTTACATACAAAACGTCGACAAGTTTTATGTGGCTATTTTCTCGAATCAAATTGACTGTGCCGCGCCATTTAGCTCCTATGTAGCTAGTGCCCGCTAAAGCGATTCGCTCTTTGTGCTCTTTTAGTTCCGAAAAACGAGATCGCTCACAAGTGAGCCGTGGCACCACTGTCAACACACCATATACTCTTCGCAAAAACGGAATACGATTTCTATCTTTCGGTTTCGTTATTCCCTTTCGGTTTGTTTTCTTGATTGTTCTTTGCTATACACTTTGACGCCTTATGTCGGCGACGACCACACTACCAGCAAATCATCCCACTCGGCCCGTTTGTTTTCTTCTGTCCGTTTTCGTTATTTGTCTTTTGTTATAGCGACGACCAATTTCTAACACCCGAACCGAACGCTCGTTTTTTACTTTTCTCTGCGCATTCTTGATTTGCCTTGCGCCTGTTTCCTTCATGAAGCTTTACTTTGAGGGAGTTCAAATTTGGCAAAAAATTCTGGGCTCGTAACCTATTCGTTGTGGTATTTATTTATTTGTGTATTTGATTTATTTTCACTTAATTATTTAGAGTACATCCTTAACTAAGTATTATTTCTGGGTGGGGAGTTCTCTTCGCCGGAGTCGAAGTTTGTCGCCTTCTGATACTTTTTGGCACGTTGGGGCGCCAGCCCCACGTTGGGCGCCAATTAAATTATAGCGGTGGCCAATTGCGTTTTTATTTCACAAAGACTAAGCGCTAAGGTTTTTTTACAATTGACCGGGCCTTAACACGATTTATAGTTATAGAGAGTTGACTCTCCAGTTCTGCTGCTAGAAACCAACTGACCTAACTCTAATAATTTTTTTCTCATGAAACCCTCCTGATTCACCTTCGAGAAACTTCTATAAACATTCGGGTTCACTCGGATTGGATCGGTTTGCAAAGGGTTGAGACAAATAGATTTCTATGTGAAATCAAAGATTGTTTAGAGATCAGGACTGGTGGCCTGAGTGGCTTGAGTAGCCTGATTTCGAAGATTGTTGGGTATAAAAACTATGGAAAGCCAAAAATTGTTTATAAATTGGATAAGATTCTTATAGGAACGGGTACGTTAACTTGCCTGCAGGCAGATCTAGAATGCTTGAGAATACGTGTGCACTCATACAATAGTCGGCTGCCGCTGTATGCATACAAGAGATCAGCTGGCTTTAGAGCGCTCTCTTTCAACAAAATTTCTAGAGAGCCTTGAGCCAGCTCTAGAGCCAGCTCTGATATATCATTGTGATTGTTTAGAGTGGGTACGGCGCTGGCGGGTCAACCGCTCTGTGGGCATTCCAGTTACACAACATTGTAATCATTCCAGCAACGCAAGCGCAAGACTGCGCTCGACCGAGCCAACATATTTTTTTTGGTTTTTTGGAAAAATTGTCTGTTTTGCTCGGTTATGACACACGCCATTTTGCATACGTGTTGTGGACCACCTGATTTTTTGTATTTGATGCGTATATTTGGTTACGAAACTGCATAATGTATGTACATGCTGCACAGAATATAAAACTGATTTAGATATTTGCGCTGGGTCATGAGCTTTCTGCTAATTCTCTCTCTGCCGTTATCATTAGGAGCATCTTGTAACGAACCATGGCTTCATCACAGGGTATATTCTTCGGATACTATAGCACTAAATATATATATTTTATATAAAAACACTATATATTCATTTACTTAACTTAAGAAAAACTGAAAACACATACCCCTTACCCCACGCGCCGCGCAATCAGCGCTAAATTTAAGAATAAGATTAAGTCCCTCACCCCACTGCGTAATGGCGCAATGATATCTGCTCGGTCAGCTACGTCTCCCTACCGCCTGGGACAGCACTAGTTTGACCAAGACAGAAAGATCATTGCACTATTTCGCAAAAAAACATGCCACCTAAACGGACATCTTCCCCATTCCCAACATTGCAATTCGAGCCAAAACCAACGCTCTGACCCATTTATGTCCACGCGCCGATTCTCGGGCTGTCCCTCGCTTACGATGTTTCGTAATCAGCCGGGACAGTGACCGCAGACATAAATAAGAAATAACATTGTTTACTAATAAGCATATCTTACTCAGCATTGTTAGCAATTAAGCGGGCGAATATTGCCCAATAATAATAAGTCAACACGTCAGCGGGAATTCCTCCTGGGTACCGGACATCCCATGGGAGACCACAGTGTCACCTTCGCAACCGGCCGCTGCTTTAAAAAGACAAGCTCGGCCGAAGAAGGGGCAGTCCACCAGCCAACGATTCCCGTTACAACATACCAACATAAACAAAACGAATAAAGTGAATTAAATATTGTAAACAGAAAACCCAAAACGGCAGTCATTCTTGATAGCAAGAATTCGAGGATTCTCCAAGTCTACCTTACTCTCTCAATTCAATATAAAGGCGAGTCCAGGACTTTAAAGTTCTTAGCAATACAAATTCCTTGTAACGGACCCTGGACAGGACTGAAGCATATCCCAGCCTGAAATAGGGCCTCACAATCTTCAACGAGCTACTCCACTGAAGCAAATGGCAGCCCGTTGTCAACAAGAAATTACTCAAACGCGTCACTCAGGTTTTCGACCGTTATCGCTTCTTAAGAGTACCAACTTGATTGATTGTATTTCCGCGAATGATTTAAATTGTTTGAACTTGACTTAGATTTCGTCTCTAGTCTTCAGAAAGTCAACAAACACATAGGGCGATTTGTCATCGATGAATGTTGCGAAATACCGAGCTCCGCCTAAAGAGTTTTTATTCATTGGTCCGCAAATTTCAGTATGCACCAATACAAGAAGTTTGTTTGCACGGCTTGCACTAGCTTTTGGGAATTGCTTTACACAAATTTTGCATTTTGCGCAGGTTTTGCACACCTGGCCGTTCATGTCATTTAATGCACTAGTTTTAATACCGTTGACTATTTTTTCACAATCATCTTTTTTAGGCTTCCATAGATTAAATGTTTTTTTTTCTTGATTTCGAAACAAGAACAAATCGTGTTGTTTTTTTTTACACCGACCTCAAAGTGCATTGCACTTCCTTTACATACAAAACGTCGACAAGTTTTATGTGGCTATTTTCTCGAATCAAATTGACTGTGCCGCGCCATTTAGCTCCTATGTAGCTAGTGCCCGCTAAAGCGATTCGCTCTTTGTGCTCTTTTAGTTCCGAAAAACGAGATCGCTCACAAGTGAGCCGTGGCACCACTGTCAACACACCATATACTCTTCGCAAAAACGGAATACGATTTCTATCTTTCGGTTTCGTTATTCCCTTTCGGTTTGTTTTCTTGATTGTTCTTTGCTATACACTTTGACGCCTTATGTCGGCGACGACCACACTACCAGCAAATCATCCCACTCGGCCCGTTTGTTTTCTTCTGTCCGTTTTCGTTATTTGTCTTTTGTTATAGCGACGACCAATTTCTAACACCCGAACCGAACGCTCGTTTTTTACTTTTCTCTGCGCATTCTTGATTTGCCTTGCGCCTGTTTCCTTCATGAAGCTTTACTTTGAGGGAGTTCAAATTTGGCAAAAAATTCTGGGCCCGTAACCTATTCGTTGTGGTATTTATTTATTTGTGTATTTGATTTATTTTCACTTAATTATTTAGAGTACATCCTTAACTAAGTATTATTTCTGGGTGGGGAGTTCTCTTCGTCGGAGTCGTGTATGTATGTATGTACCTTGGCGCCTCAGTGATAGTTCTTAGTATCTTTGATAGAGCTCTCTTGATTATTTCTAAATTACTAACGAAAGCATTTCCGTATAGCTCGGAGCCGTATGTCAAGATGTGCTTACGCCAAGTAAGCCTTCTATCCAGACGAACACCGAGGTATGTTACTTTGGTGGTTTGTGGAATGTTGATGCTGTTCGGGTATAATGGAGGGAAAGTCTGTTTGTTAAGGGTAAATGTTACATGCTTGCACTTTTGCTCGCATACATGTATGCGCCAGTCTGCTAGCCATTTTTCTAAGGTCACGAGATGAGATGACAAATGTTCTGTTGCTTGTGTTGGGCACTTGGAGCGACTTAGTATGGGAGTATCATCAGAAAATGTCAGAAAAGTTGTTGTTAGCCTGTTTGTCGGTAGATCTGCTATGAAGATTATATACAATGTCTTGGGGTAAACCAGACGAAATCTTTGCATCGTACTGCGAAACTTCTTTGCTGTAGGTATGACTGTAATATTCCATGGATGTTCTGTGGAAGTAATATTTTAATATTTTGTAGATTAAGCCTTCTAGCCAATCGCGGTCGAAAGCCTGGGCGGCATCTAGAAACATCTAGAAAATTCTAGGCGCGCATTAATTGTTTTCAAATTTTACGTTGAACATGTTTTTGCGCAGTGTAAAATCAAAAAGCTGCGTAGCGTGGTCTTGCATTGTCGACGGCTAAACACAACTGATCTTATTTTTGTTCTCGCTTTGGGTATCAAGCTCGATCGCAAGAGCCGAAGTCGCATTGCCGAAGACACACGAAGTCTCGCTGCCTTTTGATATTGTACGTGTGCCGGCAGCGACGTGGCAGCGCCTTTTCCTACGTTTTTAAGATAGGGCCGTGCCGAGCCCTGATTTAAGCCAATCTGTTTTGCTAGATGTTAGAAAGTGTGGGCGTTCCGAAAGCTGTGGATGGTCGTAAAGTTTAAGTAAAATGGGCGAGTGATCTTTTAAGTGTTCTACATGGATCTGCACTCTTCGTGTAACTGAAAAATCAATCAAGTCGGGTTGTTTCTTTGGATATATAGGCTTGCCCGGAAAGATAAATTATATTTTGTTTCTTGGCGCTATTATAGCGTAATATAGTTGTCTTCCTTTTGGGTTGGTAAGTCGAGATCCCCAATGGGTGTGCTTGGCATTGTAGTCACCAGCTACTATAAATTGGTCACCTAATAGGTCGAAGAATTTTATAAATTCTGATTCGGAAATGCAGAAGCGTGGTGGGCAGTATACCGCTACTAGGTTTATGTTTCCGCTCTGAATTTCAATTTGAATTGATGTTGCCTGTAGATAATGTGTAGCAAATGATGGCAACGGATAAGGCCTTAAGCGATTCTTGATCAGAACGCCAGTACCTCCATGTTCCCTACCATCGGGATGATTAGTCGCATAGAAGTTATAGCCATCAAGGTTAAAATAATTTTTATTTGTTAGGTGAGTCTCTGATATGAGCATGGCGTCGAAGTCGTGTTGAGCGAGGAATTGCAAGAGTTCGCATTTGTGCTGTGAAATGCCATTTGCATTACAGAAAGATATATTTAGACAATATTTAAACAGATTTCTGTTTTGGAAGGAGCTCCAGGAAGAGATCCTTTCTTCGTAATTCCATGCAAAAGACACACCAGAGAACTGTGTGTGTGTGTATGCGTGATAGGGAGAAGAGGATATGCCGATATTACACATATACATTAACGTAGACCAACTTGTGCCGTTCCTTTTATTTTTCTTTCATTTCTTTTTGTAAAACATTTGAGACAAGTTGATTCAGAAGAACTGAAGAATAAAAATTAATTTATAAAGAATAAACGGACGTGTTTTCTAATTGGTTATTTCCCCAGTTTACTGAAATGGAAAAAGGAAAACGCAATACAAAGCCATTCAATGGCGAAAAATACTCGATCTGGAAATTTCGTGTGCGCGCCTTGTTAAACGAAATGGACGTGCTAAGTGTGGTTGACTCCGACAATCTAGACTGAAGTTCAAATGAATGGAAGAAAATGGACAAAAGTGCGAAAAGCGTTATAATAGAATATTACAGTCACTCGTTTCTTAGTTTCGCAAGTGTTGAATGCAGTAATTTAGATGCAATATACGAACGAAATAGTTGGCGTCGCAGTTATCTCTGTACCTATTTTCCTGTTGATTGCTGAAGGGTCAGTGCATTGTAAAAATGCATGAAAAATTTTCAGTTGAAATTGTATAAGAGAAATATGCTTTTGCTTTGGGTTTAGAGAGTGTATATGTTTTCTGTACAGCAAACAGTTTTCTGTTATAACACTTTCTTGAGCGGTGGTTAATCTTGTAGAGCTCCATAAGCATATCTGCCAAATCCACTCCTCCCATGACCTTATTGTAGGAAGCAATCACCGCTGGCCCTTCAACATCAATATAAACTTTATCTTTTGGACTCCCAAGGTTTGCATATCCCAATAGGCTGGTGGTCTTCAAACGAAGATATAAATGCCTTATTGTCGAACCATTTCAAACATACGTTGTTATGGTTGATCTCAAATTTCACATCGAACGATCCGCTTCCCCGCTTTTTGAAGTAATTTTTAAAGTAATTGGCAATTGCTTATACGATTTTTACGTCCCCCTTTCATTCAACGAAATCAGAATGTAAACCAATTTTCAAAATAAAGCTTAAAATTGTTTTCCTTGGGAATCCCTTTTGCCAAATATAAAACTAAATCCGACGATATTCCCAACCCATACGTTGGGCAGGTTCCTTCACCAACATACAGCGTAAAATCGTATACAAGTCCAGATTTCCAAGCACGCGTAAACATTTTCTAACCCCATTTGCGGGTCTTAGCTGGGTTGTATTGTTTATATGATGACCGACCTGTAACCAATAGTTGAAATAATAAATACATTGTGAAAGTCGATATTTATATTTTTGAACATAAATATATGTACCTTTAAACGAAATGATTTGTTCATCAACACATTGATGTTTTCCTGAGGTAATTTACTAAAATTGTCCTTGAGTATGTCCAGTAAAGGACGTATCTTGTACAGCTTGTCATAGTTCAGATCTCATTTTTTGGGTTGTTTAGCATTTTCGTTGAAGTGCTTTATTTTTTCAAACCTACCACGTGGCGTTGCATCTGTTACAGCGGTAAGCTTTATCTCTTTTGACCATGCCATTTTAGTTTTTTTACATTTTGAAAACGGCGACAAATTCCTCGCCGAAATGAAAAGTAAACGCCTTTTATACAACTAAACAAATCTTAATTGCAAAAGGAAAAAAATAGATGACTTATTGATGCATTGACATGAATGTGACACTATTAACTGGGAAATTGAGCTTGTGCCCTTTTTATATCCGTACTCAAAAAGAGTTAAGGGGTATACTGTATTTGTGGTAAAAGTGGATTTGTGTAACGCAGAGAAGGAAAATTTTCCGACCCCATAAAGTATATATATTCTTGATCAGTATCAATAGCCGAGTCGATAGAGCCATGTCTGTCTGTCCGTTCGTCTGTCCGTCTTGTTTGACGCCTCGTTCTCAGAGACTATAAAAGCTAGAGTAACCAAATTTTGTTTCCAGACTCATGTGATATCACACTGAATCAAATTTCTTTCCAAATTGTGCCACGCCCCCCTCCGCCTTCACAAAGAACGAAAATCTGTGGCAGCCACAATTTTGAAGATACGATAAAACTAAAAACGCAGTATCGTAAGGAATGACCATATCTACCAGATTGGTACAGATCGGATCATTATTATGGCCAAAATGAAGAAATTAATTTTCAGTTGCTTCCCCCACCTCCTCTGGCGCTGCTGACGCTATTCATTCTCTGTCTCGCTCGCACACACTCTGCCCTGTGCAATGCGCGAGCAACCCCTAGCGGAGGAGATGTAGAATCTAAATGGTAGATGTAGAATATTTGTTCTAGATGTATTATCTACATTTTACATGTAGATGTAGTTAACAAATGTAGCAAAAAAATGTAAAATGTAAAATTAAAATTTTTTTTTTTATTTTAATCATAAGCTCACAAATTTATATACTGACTGAGTACGAGTATAAAAGTAGAGTCGCGTCCAGAAGCGACTCACACGTTCCTTCTCGTTATTAATAATTTTTATTTAAACCAACCTAAAAATTGGATCTGCAAAATTGATCAAAGCTGTGAACAGCTGTGGCAGCCCGATTTGGCTGTCGATAAGTCTCTGTTAAACATAATAGAGGCCTCCAGCTCCAGAGAGTATTCGGGAAGAAGATGATACTTCAAAAGTCGACGACCTATGACGCCCATTGATTATTTTTGCACCTTTTTTGATGACGAACCAATTAATTTGATCACACAACGAACTGATTTATATGGGTTAAATAAACCCGGCATAGAGCTCAAATGTTCTGGAGAGGATATTAAACATTATCAGGCAGGCGTCGGTTTTCACATTCACTTTGCGTTTTACTTTTCAGCAAAAAGTATGACTTTTCATTTTGACGCGCTCTGGAATCCCCTTTTGTGAATTCGTTTACACTTTGTACTGTTAAGCGCGAAATTTACTGCTGTTATACCCACGCGTTAGTGCCAGCTCATACAAAAAGGCCTCTGTTATGTTTAACAGAGACTTATCGACAGCCAAATCGGGCTGCCACAGCTGTTCGTAGCAATTCAATTTTTTGTTTTTGCCCTGACCAATTTTGCAGATCCTATTTTGAGGTTGGTTTAAACAAAAATTATTAATAAAAAGGGCACAAGCTCAATTTCCCAGTTAATAGTGTCAAATTCATGTCAATACATCAATAAGTCATCTATTTTTTTCCTTTTGCAATTAAGATTTGTTTAGTTGTATAAAAAGACGTTTACTTTTCATTTCGGCGAGGAATTTGTCGCCGTTTTCAAAACGTAAAGTCATGCATTTCACGTGTGCGGGAGCGCCTAACTTTTCGTTAAGAAAAGTAAATAACATTTTTTTGGTGAAAGTGAAAACCGGAGCCTGTCTGAATGTCTTCTTTTGACAATCCTTTCTTCTGCGGAAGCATATCTAAATACAAAAATATTTATTACCACAATGGCCCAAGGTTGTCCACAGGCAACATTTAAATTTTAATTATCGTCAATTATCAGCTAGAATGCGAAGACAAAACAAAAGGAACGATTACCTTCAAACAGCTGAAATTGCTCTCAGGCAACGTTGGGGTCGAATGGGCTAAGAAAAATGAATTCGTCGGTTTTTTCAAATAATATTGAAACTTAGAAACTACATAGTTAATATTGATAACAAGGTGCTTTATTTATTATATTCGTACTCAAAGGGTTAAGGGGTATACTGTATTTGTGGTAAAAGTGGATGTGTGTAACGCAGACATAGATTCACATGAGGGAAGGGGGAAATGCTCCTTGCGGTATCACAACGGGCCGAAAGTGGCCTAAGTGTGTCGGGTTCCTGGCAATCCCGACAGCCGCCTCAACCTAACCTAACCTAACGCAGAGAAGGAAATTTGTCCGACCCCATAAAGTATAGTTACTCTTGATCAGCATCAACAACCGAGTCTCTGTCTGTCTGTCCGTCTGTCCGTCCGTCCGTCTTGATGAGCGCCTAGATCTCAGAGACTATAATAGATAGAGCAACCAAATTTTGTTTCCAGACTCATGTGATATCACAATGAATCAAGTTTCTATAAAAATTTTGACACGCCCCTCTCCGCCTTCAGAAAGGACGAACATCTGTGGCATCCACAATTTTGCAGATACGATAAAACTAAAAACGCAGTATCGTAGAGAATGACCATATCCACCCCCACCTCCTCTGGCGCTGCTGGCGCTATTCATTCTCTTCTCGCTCGCACACACTCTGCCCTGTAGATGTAGAATCTAAATCTAAATCTAGATGTATTATCTACATTTTAGAAGTAGATGTAGCTAACAGATGTAGCAAAAAAAGTACAATTTTAAAATTTCTATTTAAATTTCAATCATAAGCTCACAAATTTATATACTGACTGAGTACGGGTATAAAAGTAGAGTCGCGACTAGAAGCGACTCACATGCCTTCTCGTTTTTTTTAACGTTTAAAAATAAGCGATGGTTAAAAATCAGGAATTTAAGCTAAGGCTCATAATAATGGTATCAATAAATATGCAACAGATTTAAACTCATACTTCAATAAATTAAAAAAAAAAAAGTTTTCTTGTGCAAGCTTTAAACAAATTTTTTAAATAAAGAGAACAACATTAATATTACTATTAAACCCAAGATAACAAAATTAAGGTGTGTCCCGTTTAAATGTCAAAAAACATTTTTTTAGCTCAACCTACTGTATATGTATCAACGTTTATATACTGACTGAGCACCGGTTATAAAAGTAAAGCAGCGAATCTTGCCGAGGCCATTGCATTAAAAAAAATAGCTCATTGTAGTAAAACTTTCTTGACTTTAAACGGTTGCGTCAGTTGTAGTTCTAGCAGGTGCCATCGCTTTAAAGCAGGGCTCGGCACAGCCGTATCTATTGTGCTTAGGAAAAGGCGCTGCTGCTGCGCTTTCGTTCACGTACATGTGTATCACAGTGTTTAGCACCAATACAATGCTCCGTTTTGCCTGCTCTGTACGCACATTAGCGCACTGCTTTAAAGTGTAAAACAGAATTAACATTTATTGCATTTATGTTTAAATACGGCTAAGCGCAAGCCCATGGCAGCACAAAGAAAAGCATTGAGATCATTATACAGAGAACTGTTTATTGTAATAAAACAAATAAGCAGTAGTTTAAGAATATAATCTGAAAAACCGTCTGATCGTGAAAACGGTTCCGATGCGCGTCTGAGAAGCCTGCGCTTCATAGTTTATAATCTAATATGTTGCCACCGTAGCTCTTCGATGGTCAACAGTCTCGCTAATAAAATTTTTGCTAAGTTTACCTAACAATTCCGATATTTGTTTTTTTAACAGATGATTACTGCCATGCACGGAGAGTTTCCGGACAACTGCTAGTATCATATAAGAACAAAATTAAAAACCCATTGTTTTGATTTATGATAATATTAATAAAACTGCGAAATGAACGCTGAGATAATTTAATCTTGGAAGGTGTCAGCCCTAGTCTTACTTCGAATTTGGTTTGTGAAAATGCTAAGAACGAAGGGTATCAAATGCTTCGGCCTCGAAACAAACCTTCCTTTCCTGTTCTCTTTGACGATACAAACACAGGCGTACAAAAAGTTTTTTCCAAGCCGTTAGCTCCCTGTAGTGGTTGCCTATGCAAAAATATATGTATACATATATGTACTTACGTATTTATATTATGCTTTTATACCAGTATGTATATACGCTTAGTAAGTATACTGGAACAGCTCAAAGTGTCACAACGTTAACGCATGCTCGCTAAAATTCGTTGGAAAGGTCGAATACGAAAATGCCTTAGTCCCAATAAATGGCTTACAACCGAGTGCACTTACAAATGAACAGGCAACTGTGTTGGCTTCATTGGCGTGTGTTATTTTTGTTAACAAATTCGTGAAACCATAAAAGTAAAAGCCCGAGTTCAAATTATTGAACTAATATAAACTTCGTTACGATATGGAAAAGTTACACCAGTATCAGGGCATCACAGGGCGCTTTCATCAATTAAGGGACAATATTAAAGAATTATACCAAGACTTTAGTAATGAAGATTCGACTAATATACTACAAAGAGCTAAACAAACCGCTTTGGGGCAGCTTAAAGGAAACACAAGTGCCAATAAAGATTATTCACACATATTCAGGTACTCAAATTAAATTAGGTTTTGTATGTCTGCTTATACATGTTTTAAGTTAAATATATTATTATGACATTTGCAGAAATGGCTATAAATATTATTTAATAATTGTTATTATTATTAGTTACTAGGGAGCAAACCGCCTGCTAACTCGCTTCGCTCGTTCGCCAACCCCCAAGTCTTCTATATCATTTTATAGATCTTTATTAATCTTTATTAAAAAGATATTATACCTGTACTCGAAGAGTTAGTGGTATATTCGATTTTTGGTAAAAGTGGATGTGTGCAACGCAGAGAAGGAAACGTTTCCAACCCCATACAGAATATATATTTATGATCGGCATCAATAACCGAGTCTGTCTGCCCGTCCGTATGTCCTTCTTGTTTGACGCGTATTTCTCAGAGATTATAAGAGCTAGAGCCACCAAATTTTGTTTCCAGACTCATGTGACTAAATCATGTTTGTTTCAAAATTGGGACCTACCCCTTTCCGCCCCCACAGAGAACGAAGATATGTGGCAGCCACAATTTAAAGATACGATAAAACTAAAAACGCAGTATCGTAGAAAATTACCCTATCTACCAGATTGCCGAATCTGAATAAAATCGGATCATTATTAGAGTCAAAATGAAGAAAGTATTTTCCAGTTTCTCTCCCCACCTCCTCTGCGCTGCTGTCGCTACCAAATCTCTTTCTCGCTCGCACAAACTCTACCTTGTGCAGTGCGCGATCTTTGCGAAGCACTTTATTCTACGTTGTGTATGTACAATCTACATTTTAGATGTGTAAGCGACGTTGTGTAATTTTATGTGAAGATAACAGATGTAGCAAAAAAATGTTAAATATATAATATTTTAAAATCTATATTATAAATTCGTAGAAAAAATCGTGTGTTTAAGCGTCTACCTCCTAAACGCGTGACCAAACTGCATGCTGTTTTTTTAATGATAGCCAGAGAATGTCGCCCGGTTTTAACAAACAAATTTGTACTTTTCTATAAATAGGTTTTTCAAGAATTAAAAATTTTTTTTTTTTTTCATTATTTTATTTATCGAATCTTCTCTATTAGAGACTGACGACAAGTATGCAAATCTTAGCCTAATACATTTTTTTAAAAATTAATTTCACTTAATTATTTGGAGTACGTCCCTAACTAAGTATTATTGCTGGGTGGGTAGGTCTCTTCGCCGGAGTCGTGTATGGCTAGTGTGCCAAGTTAAGGACTGCGCAAGTCTGTTAGGATGAACCTGTAGCTTGACCTGATACTTTGCTTTCACCTTGGCGATTTCATCTTTAACTGATCCTACATTTATTTTCATTCCGTATGTACCATGGCGCCCCAGTGATAGTTCTTAGTATCTTCGATTGAGCTCTCTGGATTATTTCTAAATTACTAGCGCAAGCATTTCCCCATAGCTCGGAGCCGTATGTCCAGATGGGTTTGAGAACTGCATTGTACAAAAGTACTTTGTACTCCAGTTTTAGTGGTGAGCGGGTGTTTATTAGCCAATGTAGATTACTAGCTTTAAATTTTAGTTGATTCCTCTTCGCTTCGATGTGCTTACGCCAAGTAAGCCTTCTATCTAGATGAACGCCGAGGTATGTTACTTCGGTGGTTTGTGGAATGTTGGTGCTGTTCAGATATAGTGGAGGGCAAGTTTGTCTGTTCAAGGTAAAGGTAACATGCTTGCACTTTTGCTCGTTTACATGTATGCGCCAGTCTGCTAGCCATTTTTCTAAGGCCACGAGATGACATGACAAATGTTCCGTTGCTCTTGTTGGGCACTTGGAGCGACTTAGTATGGCAGTGTCATCAGCAAATGTTGAAGTTGTTGTTAGCCTGCTTGTCGGTAGATCTGCTGTGAAGATGATATACAATGTCGGTCCGAGTACGCTGCCTTGGGGTACACCAGCTTCAATTGGATGATATTCGGAGAGGAAATCTTTGCATCGTACTGCGAAGCTTCTTTGCTGTAGGTATGACTCCAATATTCCATGGATGTTCTGTGGAAGTAATATTTTAATTTTGTAGATTAAGCCTTCTAGCCAAACGCGGTCGAAGGCCTGGGCAACATCCAGAAAAACAGCGGAGCAGTACTCTCGTCTTTCGAATGCATTTCTTATCTCAGACGTTATACGGTTTACTTGTTCAATGGTTCCATGTTTTTCCCGAAATCCAAATTGGTGCATCGGGATGGTACCGTTGTTGTGTAGGTGTTGTTTGATACGATTTAGGAGTAGCTTTTCAAAAATCTTTGATAAGCAAGGCAGAAGACTGATAGGTCTATATGATGATGGCTTGGACTTGTCTTTCCCGGCTTTATGGATCATGGAGATGACTGATTTCCTCCATTCTTGAGGATAATAGCCCCATTTCATCATGTTATTGAATATCATGGTGAGGAAATGCACTGCACAGTTCGGCAATTCTATGATCATTTTAGGGGAGATGAAGTCGTGGCCCGGAGCTTTTCTTTGCTTTGGGATTTGGTCTTTAATGACCCTTGTGACTTCTCCTGATTGGAATATGATGGGCGGAGCAACTTCGGGATTGTTGGGTGGTGGGAGCACAAAGTTATTTGTTGCTGGGTGTGGTTTGAAGACGTTTTCCAGATGGATGGCAAATGTATTTGCCTTTTTTTTATTGCTTCGAGCCCACTCTCCTGTTTCTGTACGCAACGGTGATTCACTCTCGATTGGTGGACATACGCCAGATTTAGCTTTCCACAGTGGGAATCGTTTGCTAGTTGGGGACAGTTGCTCCATATAGTATATTTCAGCTTGGTTTCTTTCATCTTCTAGGGCTCTGCGTAATAGGTTGTTGGCTATGTTTAGCCGCTCTTTCGAGGCAGGTGATCTGTGGGCTTGCCACTCTCGCCGAAGCCTTCTTTTATCGCGTAGCAGCACTTCAATGTGCCTAGAAACACGACTGTTGTGGGAACGTTTATTAGCTGCTAATATTGGTGTAGAGTGTTTTGCCGCCAATGACATTGCGGATACTAATTCTTCAACAGAGCTATCAATGTCTTCTTTACAATAAGCGTTTGGGAAGCCATCAATATGGGAGCTTATATACTTCCGGTATTTAAGCCAATCTGTTTTGCTAGATGTTAGAAAGTATTGGCGTTCCGAAAGCTGTGGATGATCGTAAAGTTGAAGTAGAATGGGCGAGTGATCAGATGATAGATCTGTTAAGTGTTCTACATTAATCTGTGCTTGCAGCACTCTTCGTGTGATTGCAAAATCAATCAAGTCGGGTTGCTTCTTTGGATCTGTGGGCCAATATGTAGGCTTGCCCGGAGAGATAAAGTCCAGTTTGTTTCTTGGCGTTATTATAGCGTTATATAGTTGTCTTCCTTTTGGGTTGGTAAGACGAGATCCCCAATGGGTATGCTTGGCATTGTAGTCACCAGCTGCTATGAATCTGTCACCTAGTAGGTCGAAGAATTTTATAAATTCTGATTCGGAAATGCAGAAGCGCGGTGGGCAGTATACTGCGGATAGGTTTATGTAGCCGCTCTGAATTTCAATATGAATTGATGTTGCCTGCAGATAAGGTGTAGCAAATGATGGCAACGGATAATGCCTTAAGCGATTCTTGATCAGAACGCCAGTACCTCCATGTGCCTTACCATCAGGATGATTAGTCGCATAGAAGTTATAGCCATCAAGGTGAAAATAATTTTTATTTGTTAGGTGAGTCTCTGATATGAGCATGGCGTAGATGTCGTGTTGAGCGAGGAATTTCAAGAGCTCGCACTTGTGCTGTGAAATGCCATTTGCATTCCAGAAAGAAATATTTAGGCAACCCATTTAAACAGATTTATGTTTGAGTAAGAACTCCAGGAGGAGGTTTTGATTGCGCAGAAGCTCCTGCATCGTTTGTTGTATTGCTACCATTGTGTTTGTTATAGTTACCAGCATTGACTCGATTCCACAAGGCAATTGGGCCGGATTTGTAGGGGTATGCTGGGCAATGATTTCTGGGAACTGGTTTGAGTCCTGATGCTGCATCATTCCTGCAGTGGTTTGTTGAGGTGTCGGCTTAGAGACTGAGGCGTACGACCCGTTATTGTAACTTAACGCCTGAGCAAAAGAAACTCCTGGGGTCGTAGTTGAGGGAATATATGGTAAATTTTGTCGGACGACTGGGTTTCGTGCTGCAGCTATCTGTTGGCTTAGGCGATTTTTTAATTCTTTATAGACAGGACATCCTCTATAGTTGGCAGTGTGGTTTCCCCCACAGTTGCTACATTTTTTGGCAGATGGGTCTTCCTTGTTTACGGGACAGGCCTCAGTGAGATGGACATCCCCACAGGCAACGCAGACTGCCCGTAGAGTGCAATAGGTTTTCGTGTGTCCATATTCTTGGCAATTTGTGCATTGGACTGGTCCATTTCGTTTATGCGGTTCCTCAACGGTGATCCTACGGTGCAGTAGATATTGAAGCTTGTAGATTGGGTGGACTTCATTTTTGCTTATGTGCATACTGCCAGGTGTCAGTTCTACCTTGAACATTGGCTGGGGAATTTTGTTTCTATTTATTATGTTTGAAACCATTTTGACCTCGAAGCCCTTATCGTTAAGTCCATCTATTATCTCATTGATTGGGACTGTTGGTTCGATTCCTTTGATAACCACTTGTAGTCCTTTGCTACTCTTAAGTTGGTAGGTGTAGTAATTCAATTTCTCGTTTTCTAGGTATTCGACCACTGATCGATAATTTTCTTCGTCTTTCACTTGTATTTTAGTTTCATTTATGTTACCTCTTTTTATATGCGTGACATAAAATGTGTCTGCGCCAATTTTATCTGATACTTTTTTAACTAGCATAGCACAATTCGCCTGCCGTACATAAATAGGTGGCGGCCTTACTTTGGACGCCTTTGCCGTTTGAGCCTCATCCTGATCCTCATTTTGGACACTGAGGATCACGAATCTGTTGTTTGCCATTGGCTTATGTGGCACAGCGTTTTCATCTATCTTTTTTAGTTTTGGTGCTTTCTTCGCACCAAAAATATCAAAAATATCTTAAACTTAATCCAAAAGTGTGTGTTTGAACGCCTATTTCGTTTCATTTTGTGTCATTCTGTACCTTTTTGTGTGAAAAATTGTTTTCTGAAAAAATTACAATTTGTGTAAGTATATTTGTTGCTTTTGAAAATGTGTGCGTTTTTGAAACCAACCAGTGTGGTTTTTAAAGTTAAATGCCGAGACGTTCAAATTTGGGCCGGCGAACGCTAAATGCGTCACAAGTTGTGGCTTCGAGGAGCCGTGAAAGTAGCCAAGAAATTACACATCGCAATGAAAATAATCGTCTACGCACAGCAAGGTCCCGTTCAAATCAACGGAACAATGATGCAACAACAAGTGCAAATGAACGTCGTGATATAAAAAATCTACAAGGTGTTGCGTTCGCGTACAATAGTGTCACCGATTAAGCTTCTCATAGGCAAATTATAATTGGTCCAATGAACGACTGTTGTCTCCATTGTCAGGCATATCAATTTGAAGGTGAAGCAGATGGGATGTGCTGTGCGAGTGGTAAAGTGAAATTGTCTGAATTTGGGAGCCCACCACAACCATTGAGCACATTGCTTAATGGATTGACACCTGAGTCTAATCATTTTTTTAATAATATACGAAAGTATAATTTGAGTTTTCAAATGACATCTTTTTGCGCCACAAATATCATAAGAGACAACTTGCCAACGTTCAAGGTAATTAAATAGTTTTGTTTATGCAACATAAACTTTTGTTTTCATTCTTATTTTATTAAGATTTAGGGTCAAATATACCTTCGAGCTGACTCTTTGTTACCTTTCGACAACGCAGACCACCAATTTTTCCAATTATATTTTATCGGGAACGCGGAAGACGTCGGTGTGCCATTACTACCAACACGCGGAGAAAAACGACGAATTGGTTCAGTTATTCAAAACGTCGCTTGATCGAATGCCATCTGACGATCTTGAAATTGTTATTCGAGCTGATAAAACACCGGTTGGCGAACGTTTCAATGTTTCAATGCACAAACAGTTGACAAAGTGGCAAAAGTCATAGTTGGTGAGCAATTAATAATCGTGATATTGTGTGTTGAGCTACTGAGCTTTTTCAGTAGCGGTTTAATTGAATTAATAAAGAGCCGAGATTTTTGATTTAATCTATTTTTATTGACATTTGTTAGTGGCAGTACGCGTTTGTATAATTAGGTGTAAGTATAGACCGAAGGTCACGACGATCGATACCAGACTGATCGCAGGGCAAAATGGGCCGACTGCCCATGCCCTATGCATATATTCTTGATGAGAGCGTGAGAGCATTATGGCATAGCTCGGCACGGCTCATTAGCCGAGCACGAGCGGTAAATGACGACAGAGCGAGAGAGCTGCTTCAACGCAGCAGGTGCAGCACGGAAGCAGCGACATAGCTGCCAAGAACAGCCGCTGCCGGGCGTAGGCATATACGTTATGCTGCCTGACCCAACATTGTGCTTATTCGTAGAAATTAACAACTTGAACGTGTATCCTAGACGCATCGCTGTTATGATGCACTACAATATCCCATATTGTTTTGGAGCGGCTAAGATGGCTATAATTTCAACATTAAAATGATAACCCATGCTCATGCCTCATGCTCATATTTTGATTTGGCTGATTGAAAAAATAAGGCCGAATCAAATTGACGATGTGATTTCGGCCGAAATTCCAGATCGGTCAGTGAATCCTAAATTGTTTGAAGTGGTCACCAAAAATATGATTCCCGGTCCATGTGGTGCGTTGAATTTGATTTCACCCTGTATGGTTGAAGGGAAATGCACCAAACGTTTTCCAAAAAATTTGGTCTCCCATACAGTGAGGGGCAACGATGGATAT
The DNA here is from genome assembly GCA_035043285.1 of Drosophila subsilvestris. Lineage (NCBI taxonomy): Eukaryota > Metazoa > Arthropoda > Insecta > Diptera > Drosophilidae > Drosophila > Drosophila subsilvestris. The sequence continues at coordinate 145,386 of JAWNNB010000908.1, read as the reverse complement.
CCCGAATATCGGCGACGATCAACTGAAAATAATGGCCATTCAGTAACTTTGAGAGTTCAAAATCAAGATTTGGAGATTGATAATCGTTGGGTTGTGCCATATTCACCGTTATTATCTAAGATTTATAAAGCGCACATAAACGTAGAGGTCAGCAGTTCAGTTCAATTTGTTAAATATATTTGCAAATACATCAACGAGGGAAAGAAATCACTCAATTTCAAATGGGCGGATACATCAGTTCAAATGAAGCATGGCGCATATTATCATTCCCGATCCATGATAGGCATCCAACTATAGTTAATTTATCTGTTCATCTTGAAAACGGTCAACGCGTTTTTTTCACACCCGAAAATGCAATGCGAAGAGCTGCGCAACCACCAGCACAAACTCTAACTGCATTTTTTGCGTTGTGTCAAGCAAATGATTTTGCGAAACCATTGCTGTAGCCGAATATTATACGTGGAATAATTCGTCAAAAGTTTTTCAACGGCGAAAACGCGGACGAGCCGTTCTTGGTCAGCAACTATTGTTTTACTCAGATGCGATAGGACGAATTTATACAGTTTATTCCAACAATCAAGAGTGTTATTATTTGCGATTGTTGCTAATAAATGTTCGTGGACCAACATCATTTGAATATTTGCAAACTGTTGATGAAGAATTGTTTGGGCCCTATCGCGAAGCATGCGAACGATTAAATTTGCTTAAGAATGACTTGCATTACATTTAAAGATGCAGCATTGTCCTCAAGTCCACATAGAATTAGGACACTTTTTGCAATTATTATAGCCACGTGCAGTCCAGCAAAGCCAACTCAATTGTGGCATAAACATCAAAATCATTTGTCAGAGGATTTTTACATCGATTGCGCCATCAAACGGGTGATATAAACCTGGACTATACGCCGAAAATTTACAACGAAGCATTGATCGCTATTGAAGACCTTTGCTTGAAGATGGCAAGCAAAGTATTAGCTCAACTAGGTATGACAGCGCCTAATCGTGAAATACACGACCTTTTCAACAAAGAACTGAAGCTTGAACAACAGTATGATCGTGCCGAGCTTAATGCGTTTGTGCAAAACAATGAGCCACACTTAAATATTAATAAAAGAACGGCTTACGACCAAATTTTGCGAGCTATCGAAGAACAACATGGTGGACTGTTCTTTTTGTCACGTTTTTCATTTCGATTATTTTGGCTACCACTCGAGCATGCAATATTTCAAAAAGATCTGCAATGGGGAGAGTGCTGCTGCAATGCTCTCTTATTGCATGGGATGAGTGTACTATGGCCAACAAGAAGTCACTGGAAGCACTTAATCGTACATTGAAAGATATTCGTGGAGATAATTGATTGTTTGGTGGTGCATTGATATTGTTAGCAGATGATTTCAGATAAACATTAGATTAGATTGACTAAAAATGTACGTGTTAAATTGAAAAATGATGCTTCAGCAGATGTTTTTTTCAAACAACTGTTGGTAATGTCATACTTCCCGTCGACAATTCTGGCTTCATAACGCTTCCAAATAATTTTTCCTCATTTTTGTCATCAAAGGAAGACTGGATTCAGAGTGTGTTTCCAAATATTGTACAAAATTATAGAAACCATGGCTGGTTGAGGCAAAGAGCAATAATTATCAATCAAGATGATGTTGTAAATTATCCAGTAGAATTTCTAAATTCATTGGATTTACCTTGATTGCCGCCATACTATTTACAAGTAAAAGTTTGAGCCACCATAATTATTCTGCGGAATCTTAATCCACCACGACTTTGCAATGGTACAAGACTTGCTGTGAAAAAAGTTATGACTAATTTACTTGAAACAAATATTTTGACTGCAAAATTTTTTGGTGAACACGTTTTTTCCTAGAATTCCAATGATTACGACTGATATACCATTTGATTTCGAACGACTAAAATTTCCGATTTGTCTTGCTTTTGCTATGACTATTAATAAATCACAAGGACAGTCTTTGCAAATTTGTGGTTTAAATTTGGAGTATCCGGTATTTTTACATGGTCAACTGTATGTAGCGTGCTCACGAATAGACAAACCTTCGGCATTAATTATTCATTGTACCGACGGGAAAACAAAGAATATTGTTTATCACACAGCATAGCAAAAAAAAAATATCAGGTGTATATCACAGAAATTACTTTCGTTGGAATTTCACCACAATTCCATTCCGCCGTGCCGCCGATTTGATTAAATACACCCATAAACACACACTTAAAACGATTCGAATCTTACTTTCCCATAAAGGTTGTTCAATTAGTGATTAACCCTCATCCAAATAATTAAACATTGTACATGTTAAGTTAATAAAAAAAATCATTTTTGTAAGTCACTATTCAATCCGCTGACTGAATTTTCACTTAACGATTCCGCTCTCAATCCGCTGGAGTCTGAGGTGGCCACCTAGGGCGATTCGGACTTTCAAAGTAAATATGCCACCTTTTTTAAGCCGAATTCGGAGCAAGATATTTAATATTAATTATATTGAAAGCATTTTGTTTTCCTTTAATAAGGCATTCAAAAAAATAGCTTATTGCAGTAAAACTTCCTTTACGTCAAAAGTTTGCATACTTTTTGTGTAAATTGTGAAAACATTGTTAGTCAGTTGTAGTTCTACCAGGTGACATCTCTTCTTGGCATTTGCCAAAACAGAACTATCAAAACTATTTTACACATTATTGCCATTTCATTTATGTTAAAAACCCTGTTCAGCTAAGTGCAGGCTTATGGCAGCACAAAGAGAAGCATAGCGATCATTATACCAAAAACTGTTAATTGTAATGAACTAAACTAACAGTCGTTTGAGAAGATAATCACAAAAACCACATACGTTTTGAGAAGCCTGCTCTGTAAGGTTGATATTCTAATATGTTGCCTCCGTTGCTCTTCGTTGGCCAAAAGTCTCGCTAATAGAATTTTTATTTAGTTTACCTAACAATTCAGATATTTGCTTTATTTTAAACAGCTTTTTCCGCCCAAGCACGGAGAGTTGCCAGACAACTGATAGAGTTGTCGAGTCATTTTTGTTTGTTTGGCGCGCAAGAAATGGTATGTTTTTTCCTTTAAATTTATAAAAGTACAGCTTTGAAAAATCAATTATTTTATTTCATAAAAGAGCAACATTCAAACCCATTGTTTTGATATGATAAAATTAGTAAAATTGCGAAATGAACACTATTCGAATCTTAAAATGTGTCAGCCGTAGCCCTATTTCGAATTGGGTTTGTGAAATCCTCTGCTCGGATTTCCATTTCACTAGTGATTTCTGAGGCACCCCTGCATGTTTTTACATCAAAAGTATCATTGTTTAGTTTCGGTGAATTCTTAAACATTAGAACGTCTGTCCGTCTGTCTGTCTGTCCGTCCCGATGAGCGCCTGGATCTCAGAGACTATAAAAGCTAGAGCAACCAAATTTTGTTTCCAGACTCATGTGATATCACACTGTTACAAGTGTATTTCAGAATTTCGCCCCGCCCACTTCCGCCTCCACAAAAGACGAAAATCTGTGGCATCCACAATTTTAAACATACGATAAAACTAAAAACGCAGTATCGTAAAGAATGACTATACGTACCAGATAGCTGAATCTGGTACAGATCGGATCATTATTATGGCCAGAATGAAGAAATTAATTTTCAGTTGCTTCCCCCACCTGCTCTGGCGATGCTGACGATATTCATTCTCTGTCTCGCTCGCACACACTCTGCCCTGTGCAATGCGCGAGCAACCCCTAGCGGAGGAGATGTAGAATCTAAATGGTAGATGTAGAATATTTGTTCATGATGTATTATCTACATTTTACATGTAGATGTAGTTAACAAATGTAGCAAAAATGTAAAATGTTAAATAAAATTTTTTTGTTTTAAATTTTAATCATAATCTCAAAAATTTATATACTGACTGAGTACGGGTATAAAAGTAGAGTCGCGACTAGAAGCGACTCACGTTCCTTCTCGTTTTAATCTTCATATTACCACCCATTAACTTTTAATGTTTTGTGACATTGTCTTAAATTTTGTGTTTTTGTATTCATTTTTTGTGTCATGATAACGTAAATGTGCGTCAGGGCGTCGCAATTGCATGAATCTCATCACAAGAGTTACGACTAATTCCCTTTCTCTTCTTAAATCACTAATATTAACATACCTTTCCCGTAATTAGTACTATTTCTTAGCTATCTTCGGATGTTTAGCTCTTTAGTTGTGTTTAGCTCTAATTTTCCTCGAATATTAGTCTAACCTCTATCTTTCCTGCATGTTCGCGATCGGTTCGGTAACACGCGTCGCGCATCATGCGTCAGCGCCCCCGGTCGGTTGGGCGGGAGGAGGGGCTGCGTTTCTAGCCTGGTTTCCGCGCGTAACAGGCTTCGGCTTGGTGTCGCATGGGCCACTTGATGGTGCAGTCATTGCATATCAACGTCCATACATAAAACAAAAAAAAATGAACGAAATGAGCAAAGACAATCGGAGACGTGTAAACGAAAAAGGAGCGTGTGATGTTTAATGTTTGAGAATTCACCGAAATTAAACAATGATAATTTTGATGTGTAATTTATTTTAATTTAATTTATTTTCATGCCTTATCCTATCGTTACAAGTATAAACTTATTTTTATTGCGTTACTCACTCGGTGAGTATATAGATCATTTTGGATGCTATCTACTTTCTAATAATTAAATTAATTAATTAAATAATTAATTTTGACAAAGTTATGTTTTTTTTTTTACTTAATGATGAATTTTTTGTTTTGTTTATTTTTAATGGTTTCCTAGGTTAGGTTAGGTTAACCCGGACGGCCCTCATGGGGCCTCTCATAGGCCAATATGGCCCTTAGTTATCCGGATGGGTGTGTATGGACCTTCCTGAGTTGTTCACGCGGTTTCGAATTCCGTGAGGATCGAGGAGATTTTCGCGAAGGAAAGAAGTTCCCCTGGCGTCCTCTTGGAGGCATCCTCTAGCGATGCCAGCACCGGGGCGCCTAGGTATCTTCGCCTAGCCCGTGAAAGAGCCGGGCAGATGCAGATGAGATGCTCCAGGGTTTCGATAGCCCCGGGTTCATCGCATTTCCTGCAGCTGCCACTGTTGGTGATGCCCAGCTTGACAGCATGTGCCGCAGCCAGACAGTGACCTGTGAGTATTCCCACTAGCATTCTGCAATCCTTCCGTGGTAGGTGCAGTAGGTAGTGGCTGAGTTTCCCATTGTGCTCCCTGCACATGGTCTTTGAGGTTCTGCAGGTGGTGGTGTTGCTCCACCTGTTCCTTGCTTTAGTGTTGGCCTTTTTCTCTAGATCGCTTTGGAGCGTTCTAAGGGAGACCGGTACGTTCTCAGTTCTGTCGTTTTCCAGCCCGACGCCGTCCTTAGCCAGAACGTCAGCGATCTCGTTACCATCGATGCCTTGGTGGCTGGGAACCCAGTAGATCCGCACTGACTTAGTCGTGCTTAGGATTTCTAGTGCCTCCCTGCTTGCCAAGACATTTTTGGAACCGACCGCTGACGACTGCATGGATCTTATCGCCGCCTGGCTGTCCACGAACAGGTTGATCACGTCGTGTGGGCGATCCGTAGACTGAGCAGCCTCCGCTGCTTTCCGTATCGCGAAAACTTCCGCCTGGAATATGCTGCATTGGTCCGGTAGCTTATAGGACAGCCTTATCTCAGGGTCTGTACAGTATATGCCCGCTCCTACTCCTCCTTCCATCTTGGAGCCGTCTGTGTAAATGTTGAGGTGCTGAGTCTGGTCCCGACCCTTTTTCCAGTCGTCGGGTCCCATAAATGATGTTGTTTCGACATCCAGGCATGTTCTGGGGATCATGTAGTCAGTTATACTGATCATGTCTCGGCCGATTGAACTGTGCCCGAATCCGTGCAGCGACATGTTGCCCGATGCGACTAGGCGTTGTGCTGCCTTTCCTGCAATCAGTTGCGCGTGGATGTCTAGGGGGTCTATTCCGAGTAATGTTTCGAGAGCTTTTGTTGGGGTTGACCTCAGCGCCCCTGTGATGCAGAGCATTGCCTGCCGCTGAGTTCTTTCCATAAGCTTGATTGTATGTCTTTTTGTGCCTGCACGCACACTAAGACTCCATACAGCGAGTCGGTCGCACCACCGAGATGTAAATCCAGTGCATTAGAGCAGGTGTGCTGTCGCAGTGGACATATTGCTCGTGGATAATTATGACTTGTGATTTTGCGAGTCAGCCTGGTTCTGTAATTTTCGGGGGGGTCCATGCTGGCACCTTATATCTCTGGTAAAGAGGATAAGGTCCGCGTTGATACTGAGTCCGACTTTTCCGCCCACTCACATATCTCCCTGAGTGTTGATTCCATTATAGAGCTGAGGGTCGATGGACATACTCCCGTGATAATTATGCTTATGTCGTCCGCATAGGCTGTTATTTTTGGGGCTCTCTCTCGAATCTCTTTATTAGGTCGTCGACCATTCCATGGAGGGCGCAGACGAGGTGTGCTCGTGCGCCCCTTTTACCATGGAAGCGGTGCCCCACTCTGAATACACCCGTCTGCAGCTGAGAAGGTTCTTTATCCAGAAGTTAATTGCGGGGTGCGTGTTGGTCGCTTCAAGGCGGTCCATTATCGCGTTCGTATTCACGTTGTTGAATGCTCCGGATATGTCTACGAACATCCTAGAGCATACTTTTTATTGTGAAGGGCCCTCTCGATGGTGGCTACTAGCGAATGCAGTGCCGTCTCTACCGATTTCCCTTTGGTGTATGCGTGGCTGGTTGGTTGACAACTGTCCCCCTACATCGTTCCTGATGTGTAAATCCAGCAGCTTTTCTAGAGTTTTGAGTAGAAAGGATGTGAGGCTTATCGGTCTATAATCCTTAGGACTCATATGGCTGCTCTTTCCTGCCTTCGGAAGGAAGACAATCCTCGAGGTCCTCCATTGGATAGGGATATAGCCTGTGCTCAGGCAAGCTGAGTATATTGCAGAGAGCCATGGGGTGATCACGTCTTTGGTCACCTGTAGCATGGCTGGAAATATACCGTCTAGTCCAGGTGCTTTTGTACCCGCAAAGGAGTCTATAGCCCAGTGGATTCTCTTAGACGATATGAGATCTGTTGGAGGATGCTGTTCCTCAGTTGCCTATGCTACTGATGCTCTGTGGCGTCAGCAACCACGGTGCATCCTGGGAAGTGATCCTCCATCAGTGCTGTTAGGGCTTCTTCGCTGCCCTCAGTCCACTGTCCATCATTTCGTTTCAGCTGACTCTGTATGGTTGGTTGCTTCGATAGCAACTTCCGGAGTCTAGCCGTTTCTGGGACTTTCTCGATATTGGAGCAGAAGTTCCTCCACGAGTTTCTTTGTGCCCTGCGTATTTCCTTCTTGTATTCCCTGAGTAGGGTTTTGTATTCCTCATTGATTATCTCATCGTTCGTCAGTTTGACGATTTTGAAGAAGTCTTTGAGGTTGTTTCTTTGAAGCGATAAGTCCCGGTTCCACCAAAGTGGTTTGGTCCTCTTCTTCGTTCTCGAGGGTGGGCATGATGCGTGGTACGCATCCAGTAGTTCCTTGGATAGTGTCTCTAGGGACGTCTCTATGTCTTCCGGAGATTTCACTGTGCCCGGCCGAGTCGCGAGCTTCGAGGTAACTGTCTTTTTAAACTTTTCCCAGTTTGTGTTCCGGGGGTTTCTATAGACAGTTATCTTCGGAGTGTGTTTAAATTCGCACTTAAACTGAATGTACTTGTGGTCCGAGAAGGATGGTCTTTCAAGGACTCTCCAGTCAGATACCAAAGTACTCTTTCCCGTTACGAGTGTTAGATCTAGCACGTTAGACGAGGTGGGACCTACGAAGGTGTGTTCCTCTCCCACGTTTGCTACATCTAGGTTAGTTGATAGTATAAAGTCTAGAAGTGACTCACCTCGGTCGTTGATATCGGGGCTTCCCCACACGCTGTGGTGGGCGTTTGCGTCCGTACCAACTAAGAGCTGCTGGTCTTCCGGGCTGGCATGCGCCACCAGACTCCTTAGCTCTTCCGGTGGAGCCGGTCTGTCGTGTGCCATATAGCAGGAAGCTACCATCAGGCGCTTGTCCTCGCTTTCGAGCATCACCGCAGTTAGGTCGTCAGTGCTGTAATGAGACATAAGGTAAGCGTGGATGCCCTTTCGTACAAGTACGGCGGTTCTGGTCCTGCTTACCGATGGTGGGTGAAAGAGGTGGTAATTAGGGGACTTCAGTCCGGCCACAGCATTGCCCGAGGCAATCCATGGCTCCTGGACCAAAGCTATGTCGACGGGCCCTTGCTCCAAGGCAATAAGGAGCTCCGCCGACGCGAGCTTACTCTTATGAAGATTGAGCTGCAGCACCCTCACTGTCATGAGTGGCTGGCTCAACCTCCATCGACGGGTTGTGTTGTTGTACCTGTGGAATGGTAATTGTATTATCCGGCTCGAAAGACGTTGGATTGGCTATCCGTCACTCTTCCATTGATTGCGTCCATTCCATTGCGCATTTGCGCGTTTATTTAATATTTATTTTACAATTTTTTAACTTAAACTTTTTTCTTTCTGTTCCGCGTGTTCTTCTCTTTTTTTCTAAGTGATCATACAATCATCGATATTCAGTTATCGTCCTAAACTATCGGTTAAATAATATTCATTATAAAGTAATATATCGATTGTGAGACTAAACTAAATAATAACTTTTTCAACATTCTCCTCCCAAGTATTGCTATCGGCAATACTTCAATTACTTGTATACATGAAGCTTAATTAGTTTTACAACAGATCTCTTATAAATGCCAGTTGTTGTCTTAATGTCTACAATTCTTGTACGACCATCATTAGATGGATATATCTTAGTCACTATGCCTTTTGGCCAACAATTTCTTGGCAAGTCAGAATCCATAAGTAATACGATGTCACCTTCTTGTATAATTTCTTGATCTTTTGACCATTTTGACCATCGGTTGCTTAAAAGATACTGTCTGTAATCCTTCTTCAATTTCTGCCAAAATACATCAGCTAATCGTTGCGAGGCTTTCCAATTGTTTAAACATAATAAATCAGAGTCAGAAGCATTAGCATAAAATGAATCCCTGAAATTGGGACCTATCAAAATATTGTTTGGCGTCAAGGATGCTGATTCAATTGAATCAGCTGGTATATATAAAAGAGGTCTACTATTCATGATGAATTCTATTTCGCAAAATAAAGTCCTCAAAACATACTCTTTGGGATAACGTTCTTTTAACATAAAAGATAGATATTTTTTGGTAGATTGAATAAGTCTCTCCCAAGCTCCTCCCATGTGGGGACTTAATGGAGGGTTGAAAACCCCTTTGCATCTTTTCGAGGCAAAAAACTGTGTCAGTTCATCAGCTGGCCATTGCGATGTCAGTATGTTGATGTCTTTGCTCGCCTTGGTAAAATTTGTACCATTGTCTGAATATATTTCCTCGGGGATACCGCGTCGACCTACAAATTGTCGAAAGACATGCATGAAAGCATTACTAGATAAATCCTCAGCTATCTCAAAATGAACTGCACGAGTAGCCATACAGGTAAATATAACTCCATATCGTTTAACATGGCTGCGATTGACAAGAACTTCAATCGGGCCAAAATAATCAACTCCTATTTTTAAAAAAGGTCGTTCAGTCGGCGTTACTCTACATGCGGGTAGTTGGCCCATTCTTGGCACCTGTGGAAGGGCTCTCTTATTTTTACAAAGTTGGCAATTACGAATTACCTTTTTTACTATATTTCGACAGTTTGTTATCCAAAATCTTTGTCGGAGATTGGCTATCACCGTTTCTGTACCGATGTGACAATTTTTTAAATGATAAAACTGAATAATTAGAATTGTAACCTGGTTGTCTTTGGATAAAACAATTGGATTTTTTGAATCATAATCAAATTCCCTTTCACTAACATTATCCAATCGTCCTTTGAGTCTAAGTAATCCATTCTCTGAGATAAATATTGGTAGTGTTTTTAATTTGCTCGTGTTTGCTATTGGTTTATTGTCTAAGAGACAGTCTATCTCTTTGCCATAGCTCTGTCGTTGAACATTTTTAAAAATCAAATACTCTGCACTGTCAATATCTGTCTTAATCAGTTCGCTGTTAGTGCGCTTGTCTTTTAAAGACTTTAGATTATTTATGTACCGTAAGACCCATGCAGTTGTTCTCAAATACCTCATCCAGTTGGAAAATCGTACAGGATCTGGCAAAATATTGGTATCATTTATACTTGTGGTGACGTGTACATATTCTACGGTTACCTGATCATTATCATTTTGAATCTCGTTAAACAACTTTCCCTTTGGCCATTCATTTTCTTGTTTACTCAAAAACGTGGGTCCTTTTAACCAAGAACTAGTTGATGAAAAGTCTATGTCTCGAATCTTTGTGGCTTCATCAGCGGTGTTGAGCTTTGTCGGTACATATCTCCAGTCGCTAATGTTTGTCAATTCTTGAATCTCACCTAGTCTTTGTGAAACAAACATTTTAAATCGTTTGGTACTCGATTTAAGCCAGTACAATACTATCTCTGCATCCGTCCATAAATAAGTCTTGTCAATGTGGATATTTAGCATTTCTTTAATTGTCTTACTGAGTCGTGCGGCAAGAAGTGCTCCCTGTAACTCAAGTCTTGGTATGGACATTGGCTTAAGTGGTGCAACTCTCGACTTAGCAAGGACAAGCGAACAGTCTATATGTTTTCTATCGTCAAATCTCAAATATGCACACGAAGCGTATGCCAATTTTGAGGCATCGCAAAATATGTGTAGTTGCACATTACACTCGTCAATCTTTAAATTAGTCATTTGTCTTGAGATATTTAGTTCATTTAACCTGGCTATATTTTTGCATAATTTTTCCCACAAAGAATAATGTTCTGTCGCTATCTTGTCGTCCCACTCTATGCCACTTTCCCAGATAGCTTGTAAAAGTATTTTATTTGCTATCAAAATATTAGAAAGAAATCCTAAAGGATCATAAATCGACATGGTGAGTTTAAGAATTTCGCGCTTTGTAGGTCGTCTAGTTAAAGTCAAGATATCGCTATAAATTGATTGAAATTTTAGATTGATCAGATCAATCCTAATACGCGTTCCTCAGTCAGACTTTTAGTTTTTTGGTCAGTTTTCCTTTTGTCTATGTCCGTGAGTTGCTCCAAAACTTCATATGAATAGCAAGTCCAATTACACATTTCAAAACCTGCTTGTTTGTGGATATGCGAGACGTCTTTTATCAACTGAACTGCGCTTACAATATCTTCAGTTCCTCCTAAATAATCGTCCATATAGTGTTTTGAAACTATTTCCTGACATGCATGTGGAAACTGATCTTGAAAATCAAGGGCATTTCGGTTTTTAGTTTGTTGGGCAATACACGGACTGCATTTCGCACCAAAGAAAAGTACTTGTATCTCATATGTGTCAGGGGTTTTTTGACGATCATATCCTCGCCACAAAATTCTTTGGGCGTGTTTATCTCCCTGTCTTACTTGTATCTGCAAAAACATTTCCTTAATATAACCAACAAATGCTATCTTAGACCGTCTAAAATTCATTAAGACTGTTGTCAACTCGTTGTAAAGGTCGGGTCCTGTCAGAAGATAATCATTTAAGCAAGTACCATGACTTTTTGCAGCCGCATCAAAGACAATCCGGAGTTTGTTTGGCTTGTTGATATTTGTAACACCAAAGTGCGGTAAATAATACGTAAAGGGGGTTTGAATTGAAGATTCTTCTGCACTTAATTTTTTTAAGTATCCCTTGTCTATATATGATTCTATCACTTCCTGATACTTTAAACCATATGGCTTGTTTTTGTCTATTTTGCGTTCTAACAGAATTAGTCGATTGTATGCGTTATTGTAACTTTCCGGCAATACAGTATTCTCGTTCTTCCAAAATAACCCACACTCAAATCTATTTCCTTTTCTCACAAGTGTCTTATCAATGATATCCAAGCATTTTTTGTCGTCCAAAGATATTGGATTATCTTTTGGAAAAGTCATTTCATTCTCCATCAACCAATAGGACTTGACAAGGTTGTGCAAAGTACTTAAATCGTCTATTTCGTCTTTCTCATATGTACAGTCAGCTATGTGTAACATATAATTTGAATTATTGTCCGTACCATTTAAATTTACATTGCCGTGAACAACCCATCCCAAGAGTGTTTTACTAATCGCTGGTCCACTAAACGACTCATGTTTTATCTTACGCGTGACTATGAGTGACCAATTATCTTGTCCAATAAGTATCTTAGGCATTGCATTCTTGTATGCACAGTCCTTAAAGTCACTTAGGAATTTCCAATTTTCTCTTATGTCGTTTATCACAACGGTTTGCTTTGGCAAGTTAAGGTCAGATACAGTTTTTACTTTACGTAAAGTAAAGGTTTTTGAACTATCGCCCTTTCCTTTTATACGCATACTAACAATTCGCGAATCTTCCTGCTCGTAAGTCTCATTATTGGTCCATTGCATTTTAAAAGGACATGTTGGCCCCTCTAATTCTAAATCGTTGGCTAACTTCTGATCAATCAAAGAAACTGTCGAGGCTTCGTCTAAGAGTGCATATGTGTTAATTCTTTCATTGGTACCCATAAGTGTAACAGGAACTATCTTAAGCAATACGTTAGTCTGATTCAAGTTTATATTATAATTTCTTTGGGTATCTATTTGGTGATCTTGAATCTCTGGTAAAATTAGATTCTGACCTGCCAAGTTTGGTAGCTTATCTTTATGTAATAATGTATTATGGCTGTACGTACACTTATTAATACTACAAATCTTTTTACGTTTACAATTTTTCATTGCATGATTCTTACATAAGCATGCAATACATAAATGATTTTTTGAGACGTGCTCCCAGCGTTTGTCAACGTCTAGGCCTTTAAATTTGTCACATGATGAAACATAGTGATCATTTAGCTTACAAAAATTGCAATATTTAGTCGGTATTTGTTTATGTGACCACTTATCATCCGATATAGTAAGTGTCGTTTCTTTTGGCTTGTTCAGTCCATACCCTAATAACTGAGCAGCTTTACTTTTTTGGCAATGCATCTTTGCAACACTAGTAGTTGCGGTTCTTCTTTATCCGTTTCTTGATAATGCTGCATAAAGGACATGCGTTGTGATACTGGAAGTTTTTCCAATATGTCATTAAACAAAATAGGATTTCTAATATGGTCAATTTGCTCAAGGGACAACAAAGTATGAATTAAATTTTTAAGTTGGTCATCTAAATTTATAAATCTTTCAAATTTGTCATCTTTTAAAACAGGAATATTTCTTATTTTATCAATTAACTGTCGTACAATATGATTTGCATCTCCAAATCGTGCTTTCAAAATCTCAATGACATCATTAACGTTTTGTGGCAATAATAGAAGCGACTGTACTGCTTCCTTAGCTCTACCTGTCAAAGCCTTTCTTAAACGAATAATATTTTCGTAATCATTAAATTTACAACTTGCTGTGCTGTTGACAAACTCAGCGTGAAATATAGGCCAGTCTAAAGGGTCGCCTGCAAATTTTGGCAAATCCTGCGCGATTGTTTGTCTTGCCATAAAACTTTCAATTAAATTGGAACTCGTCTTTTCGTTGTTATCATTAGCGCTACACTCAAACTGTAACTTACGTGGAAGTCCGTCGATCCACTAACGTGTTCTGGATTCCGCTTGTGTTTTGTCTTCATGTGCATCCTTGTTTTGCACGCTTCCTGAAGTCCCTGCACGTTCCAGTTCTATTTGTTGTTGAAGCTAAACTTGTTGCTGCATCAAAAAATCCATTTGAATTTCGAGTTTCTCCATTTTCGTCGATTTCCGAGAGCATTCTGATGTTCCTGATCCTTCTTTCTTTGTAGCTGGAAATGGTGTCGAAGCTGGAACTACCGTGTTGTTAATTTCATCATAATCGGAAATATGCTGTATGTCGTCGTCGGCAGCTATCTTTTCTTTGTCTGCCTTTTTAGGCGTTTTCGGATTGCGCTTTGGTGGCATGATCGCTGTCTGCTATCTGCCTTACTCTGCTGTCTGCAAATTGTATGTATACCCAAGCCTTGGCTTATACATATAAGTGTTGTTGGGTCTGTGAGCTTGTGTGTATGCGTCGTCGGTGCAACTGTCTGTTGCTGATATGTGTGTCTAAATCTGACAAACTTAGAACACATACATATGCATACACACTTGCCACGGATGATGAAATAGCGTCTCTTGGTGTCGTTAGATGCTAAAGCAAATGCGATGTGGCAAATATTTTCATATGCTGTTTCGCAAGGCTACGAAGTGGTCCTTCGTTGTTGTTGTACCTGTGGAATGGTAATTGTATTATCCGGCTCGAAAGACCATGTTGTTGTACATGTGGAATGGTAATTGTATTATCCGGCTCGAAAGACGTTGGATTGGATATCCGTCACTCTTCCATTGATTGCGTCCATTCCATTGCGCATTTGCGCGTTTATTTAATATTTATTTTACAATTATTTAACTTAAACTTTTTTCTTTCTGTTCCGCGTGTTCTCTTTTTTTCTAAGTGATCATACAATCATCGATATTCAGTTATCGTCCTAAACTATCGGTTAAACAATATTCATTATAAAGTAATATATCGATTGTGAGACTAAACTAAATAATAACTTTTTCAACAGGTTGACTATCACGTCAGGTCTCCGTCCTCCTCCTCTTCCTCCGAGTCGTCCAACGCAAGACCCTGGGCGGCCTCCAGGATGGTATCCAGACCTAGGTCCTTCTCCACCTCGCCTGCCTGCAGGGTGTGCGCATCCTTCTCCCCTGGGTGGCGTTTTTTGAGACGTAGGTAGACGCTGCCTACGCCCCACGCCATCTTCCCAAATCTCGGGTAGAGGATGTCCTCCGCCTCCTTGTTGATCTGCAGGATCATGTGCTGGCCCCCTCATTGGGTAATGGGCTACCAGCGTGAATGATCCTCCAGTCCGCCGTGGGCACGTCCGCGTTTTGACGCTGAAGAAGCTTCAGTGCTCGGTCACCCTGGACTGCAATGGGGAAGAGCACCTTCACCTTCGGGACGGACGGGATCATCTCTCTGTCCACCACCTGCAGCTTGGCCCCCTCCCACAGTGCTACCAATTTGGGTACCGCCTGCACCAACCACTGCCTCGTCGGGTCGTCATTACACTTCAGGATCTTTACCCCGTTCAACCATCCCGCACCGTCAAAGGTGGGCATGGGAGCGTCTGGCTCGTCCTCCATTCGCTCAAAGAGGGATTCGACGAGCTTGGCGTGGACCTGCTTCCACTGCTCAGCCGTCATCTTTCCGTTCTCATCGCTGCGATCGATCAGGGCCACAATGAGGTGTCTCTTGGACATGTCACTCATCCTGGCCTTCTGTTTTGGCTTATTCGTCTTGGGTTGAGGGATGACCACCTTGGGCCCGCGTTGCCGCTTGCTCGCCGGAGTGTCCTTGGCACTCTCGATCGAGCGTTGCCTTTTGGTGGCCATCATCTCCTCAACCTTATTGGCGAACTCGCCCTTCGTCGCCTGCATCTGAGGCAGCTGCGAGTAGTGAAGACGTCCCTCCTCTACCTTTTGCTCAGCCCAGGCCAGTTTGCTCTTCTCCTCCTGGGAGATGCCAACCTTGCCTTGGAGCCGGCTCTTGATTTTGAAGGCCGCCTTGTATTGGGTCTTCGCCTTCATTCCCTCCCTGGAACGCTTCGGCCCTTCCCTACGCAGGGAGCTGGTACCTGGTTCCGGCGAGCGAAGTAGGCTATCCTCTTCGGTTTTGCTGACGCTGAGAACGCTCTCCAGGTCCGAGTCTGTCTCGACAACAGCACCTGTGCGTCTCAGCGTGCACTGAGGCGTTTTTGTGGCAGTAGCTTTAAAACTGGTAGGGCCTGCTCCCGCCATACCAGAGTTGTGACCGCTGGCGACACGCAGAGAGGATTGCTCCTCTCCGTGCCCGCCGGTGGTAGCAGTCACGCTTTCCACCGACGTTTGGACTGACATCCCAGTCCCGGTTTGATCCTTTCTCCGCTCCGAAGGTCCATAAAGTTAATATTTATCGGGGGAACCACCCCCTAGCGTTTTATGCCTACCCGCCAGGCACCTCCGGCCATGGTCATGGTTCAGTTCCCCCAATGTTATATCGGGAGACCTGGACCCGACCTTAGCTGGACACTGCATTACCCCGGACAGAGCAAGCGGCAATGCATTACCCGATTCGGGATAATTTGCCCCCATTGCCCAGCCGGCGCCCTCGGGGAGGGTTCAGCTGGAGGATTTTTGCCGGCCTAATGGTTTCCTAAATGCTCTTTAATTTTATTTTGAAATTGAGTTGCGCTCTTAATGGATTTAATGTGATGGGGAAGACTGTTCCATAAGCGGATTGCATTAACAAAGAACTGCCTCTTCGAGCAAAGCGTTTGAGTTCGAGGGCATAAATAGTTGTTAGTTCTTTGTGATGTAGCAGGGTTAAGTTTGCATTAAAGGTAAATCGGTTCTTGGGTCGTTACAATTTTATGAAAGTATACTAAAGTTATAATATCTATCCCAGTGGTCAAGTTAAGGTCAAGTATTTTATTTGTCAAGTGGTCGAAACGTCTTAAATTAAACACATATCGAACAATTGAATTAAAGGCTACTACTAATGTGCGCATGTCGCGAGCATCACTATGTGAAAATATTTCAACACCATATAATAGAGTGGGGATGAGAATGACTTTAGAAATCAGAAGTCTTATTTCTTCTGGTAAAAATGTTTGAAACGCTGACAGTTGGCGTAACAGACCATAGGTACGTCCTGTTGCATTTGATATATGTTTGCTCCATGACAGTGTGCTAATAAATGTTATACCCAGGTTAACTTCATGGTATTCATAGGAAATGGGTGCATTGTCAATGTGTAGTTTCTCCAGATGCTTTGTGTTAAAACTTTTTTTAGCAATTACCAAACATTTTGACTCTTTAGGATTTATTTCCAAGCTATTCTCTTTTGCCCATTTCTCTATTATGGAAAGCATTTTGTTGCACGTACTGACACAAACATTTATTTCGTTAACGGGATTGCTAACATAAATTTGGACGTCATCAGCATATAGATGTACTTCACATTCGGACAAGACACTAGGTAGATCTTTAACATATATTGAAAACAATAATGGGCCTAACACAGATCCCTGAGGAACTCGCCGCGTAAGTTTCATAAAAGTGGAAACTTTTGTACCTGAGACTACTGCTTGCAATCGATTTGTAAGATAAGACTTTACAAAGTTGACTGCAGTGTCTGAGAAATTGATTATGTTCGTCAATTTTGCGCAGAGTATGTTATGGTTTACAGAGTCGAATGCTGCAAGATGCAAGTTGCTGTCGTATATCTTCCACAGTATCCGTTATAGCACTTATAAAACTTCGTTTCTTTCGAAAGCCCGACTGCTTTTGACTCATTAGCGAGTTTTGAGTCAAAAAGTGTTCAATCTGTGAAGACATAAGATTTTCAAGAACTTTTGAAAGAAATGGAAGTATTGAAAAAGGTCTATAGTCATTGTTTTATTTTGGGATGTGTAAAATGTTTGCCTTTTTCGATTTAGTCGGAAACGTGGATGTAGTAATGCCGTTGTTAAATATATACGTGAGTTGGGACAACATCTTCGGAAGTACGATTTTTAAGAATTTTGGGCTAATGCTATCTAAGCCTTCAGCATTGGACTTTACCTTAAGTATTCACGCAAGGACATCAAATTGATTGACACACACAAAGCTAAAACTATTATCACAGAGTGGGGTTGAATTCAGGTACATGTTGCTTGTCGCTTCAGGTACACCAGTCATCGAGAACCTTCTGTTAAGCTCTTCGACATTGACATCGTGCTCAGTCTTCTGTATACATTTCCCTATTCCCAAATTGTTAATTTCAGTCCACCTTTGTTTAATAGTGGAACAGTTCTGGAATTTAGATTTATAGAAGTTACACTTAGCGGATCTTATATCCTTGGTAGCCGTTGCTCTTAATCGTTAAACGAAATTCATCTGTTTTATAACGCTTCCACTTAAGGAAAGCATTGTCTCTTTGATGAATTAGGATTTTGATATCTCTGCTGAACCATGGTTTTTGTTTTAGCTTGGTTACTTTGGTTTTAAGAGGAACAAACTTATTGAACGGGTACAGAATATTGTTGTTTAAAACACTCAATTGACAATCAACAATCACATGCATTATATTCTAGTTCTAGTTAATTAAGGTCAATATTCTAATAGTCTCTATACGTAAAGGAATCGGTTTTTTAATCTAAAGTCAAGACATATGTAAGGAAAATAATTTCATGTTTGGAAAAAGTTGGTACTGATACCTGGTCATAGAGTAAGGTCTTATTAGGGTCATTGATGAAAAAAATGTCAAGAAGTGTATCACAGGTATTGCTGAAGTGTGTAGGCATGATTACATTAACGGCATACAACCCCAGGGAAGCAAAACTATCTACAAGATGATTCTCTTTCAAGATATTGCTACTCTAATCGCCGGTCAGAATAATGTCCGTGTATGTCACTGAAATGTCCGAGATAGTATTAATTAATGGCTCATAGTCAATTGTCCTATTGGGTCTATATATACATCCAATTAAAATGTTCTTATTTTCTTTGCTTGAGATTTCCAAAATAAGATACTCAATGGGACATTCACTTGGTTGTTTACATTTATCATTACATTTTAATCAGTGCTAACACCACCTGCATGTCCAATACGATCAGAACGAAAAACTGCATAACCGTCACACATAATTGACAAGTCACAGAACTCAGGCACAAACCACGTCTCGGACACACATATAATATCTACATCTGAATTGGTAAAGAGTAATCTAAACTCATCAATTTTTCTTAGCAAACTTTGTGAATTAATGTGGAAAACTTTAAGACCATTTCGGTGTTTGCCAATAATTTTAAGCATGAAACCGGTTAGGGAACCTACATATGTATATCACCACTCATTTTTTAAATGGGAATTTATAAGGGCGCAACCTCAATATCAGCAGAATAATGTATTAAATTTAAATGAAAGATATAATAAATTAATGATATGAATAACCTAACTTTTAAAAATAAGAGTAGTCGATTAAGACCGAAAGCTATTTAAGACACCTACTACGTCTTTCGATCCAGCCAAAGCGCCAGTGGGAGAGGCAGAGGATGATACTTGGAGAGGCTCGGCGGGTACGCTAACTGGTGCTCATCCAAGCGTTCATTACAGCGCACGTGCACAAGGCCGCGCCGTGCTCTCTTAAAAGCTGCTCGTTGACATAAATTGCAGCTTCAGAGTCAAAACCTACGAACTGCAAGCTCAGTTGTCTCTTGCTCTCACGCCGGTATGACCCAGTTTTCTTTAGAAGGTTGATCTTCTCGCGGACGCTTTCCAATTTTACCACTATAACGGGATCCACGTTACTATTTTGTGTGTTTCGGGCCCTGAAAGCATCCCGGATTCTTGGTGGTGGGGTCAGCTGGAGATTAAAGAAGAGCTTGTTGAATATCGCTCTTAAATTTTCACCGTCCACATAAGGAACACCGTGTAGTCGCAGTTCACTCGCGCTAGCTGCCATGTGTTCGGCCGTCTGTCTTGCCTATTTGCCTCCCTCTCTCTCCCCCAGTGCGCGAAGTTCCGCAACCTCTCGGTCCAGCCTCTCGACCCATGCGCCCAGTCGATCTCTCTGAGACCGAAGATCAAACACCTCCTGCTCCAAGTTTATAACTCGGGCACCCATCTGCTTCACCTCACCAGCGATCGAGTCCAAGCGCTCCATATGCGCTCTTCTGCTTCCCGGACATGGGATGAAATTTGTTCCATCTGCTCCTGGAAGCGAGCCTTCAGCAGCTCCAGCAGTTGTGCTGAAGGCGCGTCGGAGAGGCGCTCACTCGCTTTGTTGGCGGTGCAGTGGAGGACGACATTGTTTTTGTTTTGTGATGTTTTCATTTCTCCTTTGTACGTGTTTTTCTTCGGCTGCTTACTTATGCTTTGTTACAGCGCTTAGATATGTGTGCAGTGATTTGACGACAGTGTTTTGTTGTTGGTTTTTTTTTGCTTGTGCTTTGGTTTTAACTATTATGTGTAATTAAACGTAGTTTGAGTTGTCGGTTGTATTTTTTTCCTTTAATTGATTTTACACTGCGGAACAGAAACAATTATTTGTTCTCTTAAAATAAAAATGGTTCTTTAACTTTCAATTAAACTCGAGTGTCTGATTGTTCTTTATTTTTATATACTCGTACACATCGTCGACAAAGCCACTTAATTTATTATTTTTTAGCGTCTGTGTTCTTGTCCAAGTTCACAAGAGAATCCAAAAGAGAACATTGCTTTTCTGAAAAGATAATTAAAACAGCTAGAACTAAAACCCAAACAATTTGTGATTTCAGCTTACCGTCTGGGAAATAAAAAGCATTTCAGCGTAAGAATTATGATTTTTGTGCAGTATATTTTACGAAATTTTGACTTTAAAAAGCCATTAAAAGTCGAAAAAATTATATCCCGTGTCTTATATTTTTGTGAATATGTGCATTAATTAGGCGTCGCACAGTGGGGCCTTTGTCAATTTCAGCTTTCTAAATTAATAACTTCCGAACGAATCAAGATATCTTAATGAAAAAAATTGCGTTTAAAAGAAAAAACTTTCAGAATTTTGTCTTCAAAAGTACATGGTGCTACACTATCTAGAAGCTTTACAATAAGTAGCCAAAGTTGAACTTTGTTACCAGTGCATATTTTCCTATGCAAAATGATAAATTCCAAGTTTTTCGGATCGATAAAGAATTTTTAATGGCCTATTATACTACAAAAAAGAAAAAAAAAATGTTTGTATTGTTCTTATTTTTGGTTTACTATAAAACATGCATCTATTTCCGATGGATCGTTAGGAATATCCAATAATCCTAACATTTCTGAAGAATAAATACTTTCTAATTCTTTTTTTGATTTCACATGTCTAATAGATGAAATAAATGGATCTGAAGAGGCTGCCAACATGTTGAAAAGATCCTGGTTTTGCCTTGTTCGTGATATTTTACAAGTATTCATGTACCTGAATTTCTTGTAATCCTTGTTTCTCGTTTCCTGGGCCTCTTCTGACATCTCTCCAATTGGAAGGCTCTGATGTTCTATTAAAATTTGACCGTGTGCCAAAATTTTATGAAGCGTTGGAGTAAGCTTCTTTTCTGGATACTTTTCAAATAACAACTCTGCAGTCTTCGAGGCATATTCGCCAAATTTGCGG
Organism: Drosophila subsilvestris; assembly: GCA_035043285.1. Lineage (NCBI taxonomy): Eukaryota > Metazoa > Arthropoda > Insecta > Diptera > Drosophilidae > Drosophila > Drosophila subsilvestris. Next base: position 124,144 of record JAWNNB010000908.1, on the reverse strand, counting down.
GTGCTAATTTTGTCCTTGCAGTTTAAAATATTCAAAATTACAGCCAATCTTTGGATAATGCCTTCATCCACTCCAGTTATTATACCCGTACTCAAAAAGAGTTAAGGGGTATATTGTAATTGTGGTAAAAGTGGATGTGTGTTACGCAGAGAAGGAAAATTTTCCGACCCCATAAAGTATATATATTCTTGATCAGCATCAATACCCGAGTCGATAGAGCCATGTCTGTCCGTCCGTCTGTCCGTCTGTCCGTCCGTCCATCTGTCCGTCTTGTTTGACGCCTCGTTCTCAGAGACTATAAAAGCTAGAGCAACCAAATTTTGTTTCCAGACTCATGTGATATCACAAGTTTCTTTCCAAATTGTGCCACGCCCCCTTTCGCCTTCACAAAGGACAAAAATCTGTGCCAGCCACAATTTTGAAGATACGATAAAACTAAAAACGCACTATCGTAGAGAATGACCATATCTATCAGATTGCCAAATCTGAATCAGATCGGATCATTATTATAGCCAGAACAAAGAAATTAATTTTCAGTTGCTTCCCCCACCTCCTCTGGCGCTGCTGACGATATTCATTCTCTGTCTCACTCGCACACACTCTGCCCTGTGCAAAGCGCAAACAACCCCTAGCGGAGGAGATGTAGAATCTAAATGGTAGATGTAGAATATTTGTTCTAGATGTATTATCTACATTTTACATGTAGATGTAGTTAACAAATGTAGCAAAAAATGTAAAATGTAAAATTTAAAATTTTTTTTAAAATTTCAATCATAAGCTCATAAAATTATATACTGACTGAGTACGGGTATAAAAGTAGAGTCGCGACTAGAAGCGAAAAGAATTCGTCTTGAATAATTTTTTTCCTGTGTTTATGTTTCTCTTTGGCTGGCATGCTATCGTCAAAAGATTCTTCCGTTCGCGGGATGGTATATGCAAGTTTTAAAATAAACTCCATACATCTTATTCTGGCATGCAATGGGGAAATGGATATTCCGAATTTTCCTCTTCAATTAAGGAATCATCAAAAAAATGACTACAATATATATACATATGCATATACCACCCTTTGGCAAAATAAAAAGCAGGTTAAAAAACTTGGTCAAATTCAGGTCAAATATAACGGCCAACCTGCATATGCAATGCTAAAAACACTTTTGAAAAAGTTAGGTCAAAGTTAAAAAGACCTACCTTCAAATAGATTAATAGCTAACAACATAATTTAGATAGCGAAAACTTAAAAATGGTTAAATTATTGAGTGTACCTGAGTATATAGTTTCATTAGTACCTGATTTTTTTTTGTTTTTCAACTTTGACCCGAATTTAAAAAAAACTACATTTTTGTATTCCCGAAATATTTTGTATACGGGCTTTTTGCATATTTCTTTACCTAAATCAAAGGTCCATACGTGCACTTTTGGGTTTTGTGGCTTCTACATCGATAACAGTGACGCTACCTCGCACGAAAAACGTCAAAATTTTGATTTTGTATGGGAATTTGCGACAGCCCATTTTTGGCCGTTTTATCGATGTAGAAGCCAAAAACCCCAAAGGTGCACGTATGGACCTTTGATTTGAGTAAAGAAATATGCAAAGATCCCGCATACAAAATATTTCGGAAAAGCAAAAATGAAGTTTTTTTTTAAATTCAAGTCAAAGTTGAAAACAAAGAAAAATTTAGATGGTTTGGAAAGTACGTTTTTCTCTAGAACTGTCTGTGCAACAAAGCAGTTTTTCATTGAATATTGATAAAAATTAATACACCTAGTAAATGATACCAAAAACTAAATGATTCCTCACACAGTTCAATTTTTATTCTACCTGAAAGATGCAGTATGTCATACGGAAATAATTTTCAACTTTTGATTGCTCATATCTCCTAAACTAAAAGTACGATTCTTTTTAAACTTTATTTTTGAAAGCTTTGGAAAATACTCTATCGAATTCGTGTATTGGATTTATCCAAAGCGTTCAAATAATGCATTGACTTTTGCCACCTCTTTGCGGCAGAGGCCCCACTGTGCGTCGTTTAAGGTATTGCTCAATAAAATCTATGGAGAAACTTTGGAGCTACAATATCAACAGGCAGCGAGCCTTCGTGTTTTTTCGGCAATGCGACTTCGGCTCTTGCGATCAAGCTTGATACCCAAAGCGAGAACAAAAACGAGAAGGAACGTGAGTCGCTTCTAGTCGCGACTCTACTTTTATACCCGTACTCAGTCAGTATATAAATTTATAATCTTATGATTAAATTAAAAAAAAAAAATTGTAATTTCACATTTTACATTTTTTTGCTACATCTGTTAACTACATCTACATCTAAAATGTAGATTATACATCTAGAACAAATATTCTACATCTCCTCCGCTAGGGTTGCTCGCGCATTGCACAGGGCAGAGTGTGTGCGAGCGACACAGAGAATGAATATCGTCAGCAGCATTAGAGGAGGTGGGGGAAGCAACTGAAAATTAATTTCTTTATTCTGTCTATAATAATGATCCGATCTGATTCAGATTCGGCAATCTGATAGATATGGTCATACTCTACGATACTGCGTTTTTAGTTTTATCGTATCTTCAAAATTGTAGCCTGCCACAGATTTTCGTCCTTTGTGGAGGCGGAAGTGGGCGGGAGGAAATTCTGAAATACACTTGTAACAGTGTGATATCACATGAGTCTGGAAACAAAATTTGGTTGATCTAGCTCTTAAGGTCTCTGAGATCTAGGCGCTCATCAAGACGGACAGACAGACAGACAGACAGACAGACAGACAGACGGACGGACAGACCGACATGGCTCTATCGACTCGGCTATTGATACTGATCAAGAATATATATACTTTATGGGGTCGGAAAATTTTCCTTCTCTGCGTTACACACATCCACTTTTACCACAAATACAGTATACCCCTTAACTCTTTTTGAGTACGGGTATAAAAATGAGATCAGTTGTTTTTAGCCGTCGACAATGCAAGACCACGCTACGCAGCCTTTTGATTTTACACTGCGCAAAAACATGTTCAACGTGAAATGGGAAAACAATTAATGCGCGCCTAGAATTTTTCTCCAGTTTTAAAAGGAATTAAATTTCAATACATAACATTTTTATTTTATTTCATTTAAACTTTTCTTTCACCCGCAACAGTTCAACTTTTGCTACAAATCGTTTGTTGCAGTGCAGCCGCAGCTGCGGCAGGCCTCTTCGGGTTTTTTACTCACACAAGCGCACTAAAAAAACATGTCAGAGTGTGTGTGCCGAGCCTTGGTTTAAGGTATTGTTCGTTAAAATCTATGGAGAAACGGTGGAGCTACAGTTCGTTAACCAAACCCAAAAGATTAATACAAATTATCAAAAAATACCTTTTTGAAAGTTGCGAGCCCAACTGCCAATTGGTAACAAAGCAAACGCATTCCGGAAGTGGGGCCCGCAACCACTAACCATACAGTATAAGTTAACAAGAGTTAACCGAATCGTCCATTGGGTTGGACGATTCTGCAGTTAACAAAAGTTAACTGGGTTGTATTGGGTTGGACGAATTCTGCGACTAAGCAGTTTCGTCACCCGTGGCGTAGCGGTCGCCGGATGCCGGCCGCCACCGGACACCACGCACGAGGCGCTAGGTCAGCACCTTTGCTGGACAGCGGAGAGCGCTGTGGCTGGCAGAAAAAGGCCCGCAGCCGAAAGGCTTAGATTCTTAAGTTAGTCTTTTATTGGATAGCCGAGCTGCAAGTACGCATACGTCTTGCATTGCTCCAGTAATCACTCTAACACCTGCGAGTGTTATAATAAATATAGTCAACGTGTTTGAATAAAGAATATAATAAAACATTACTGGCGCCCAACGCGATCGAAGAACCACCCCCGAGAAAGTAAATTAGTGCGGAGACAACGCCCGCTAAGTGAAAATCGGTGAAAAGTGCAATACAAAAAAACTGAAAGATCGACAGCATCGAGTGCGGAGACAACGCCCACTCAAGAAAAACATAAAACAGTAAAAAAAAAAAGTGGAAACTGTGGAGCGCGGAGACAACGCCCGCTCAAAATCACATAGACTATCATCAAAAAACCACGCCCGCGGGAGATCTGTAAATAGATCGCCGCAACACATCAATTGCACGCAAAAGCTCGTAGCCTCGAGTGTAAATAAAAGGCATTTAATCAACCCCAAACTGTTACACCAGAGCGGACGGCTTTGGGGAGCGGCGACGTTAGACGAGAGAAGAAAGACAACGCAGAACAATAAAGGAGCAGCCACCAAAAGCTAGCACACCAAACATTAAAACACCTTGCCAGCAGAGAAAGGGAACTAAAACAGAGAAACATGTAAGTGAAAGTTTTCTTCAGCTATCGCCCAATAATAGAAAATAAAAAAAAAGCCAAAGAAATAAAACGTTCATATATTCAGAAATATTCGGCCGTCGTTGTTCTAAAAATCTTTTGCCCCCCCCTTGTTGTATTTTTGTAGTTGCGATAAACGCAAGTAAGAAACATATCACCGCACCATAAATACATTGTTGTCGGCGGACAACAACACGAGATCTGTGTTCGAGGGAACTTGAATTTGACTCCTAAAGTAAATAAACAGAAGCAACGGCCCGGCAGAGCTGGTCCTCACCTACGACAAAGACAAACGAAATGTTAGGGGGCGACCGAGAAAAATCCGTCTATGCCCATTTCTGAGTTAGCGGAATTGTTCGACGGGCTCAGTGTAGGCCTTGAAATAGAACCCGAGGGAAGAGTGGGAAAAATGGACGCTGTTCAGATCAGAGCTGTTATAGAGGCGGCGGTCAACTCTGCGCTTGAGGTACAAAAAGCTGACTTTAATCGGCGCTTGCATGCTGTAACTGACCAGCTGCAGGCTGCAAGAGTTCAGGTACCCGAGGCCAAGGCCTACGAGGCGATCTCCTTGGACCGAACGGTAAGGTGCGATGAAGCTTTGGATGCGGTAAAAACGCTGCCAGAATTCAACGGGGCCCAGGATCAATATGTCTCCTGGCGCCAGGCAGCAAAAGCTGCCGAGGGGTTTGTAGGGAGTTCAAAGCACTACCAAGCGGTTTTAATAATCAGGAACAAGATTAGAGGGCCCGCTGACTCACTCCTAGCATCGTTCAACACAGTGTTGAACTTTGAGGCGATCATCAATCGCCTCGATTTTACATATTCGGACAAGCGGCCGATACACTTGCTAGAACAAGAGCTTGCCACACTTCGGCAGGGTGGACTGTCCATCACCCAGTTTTACGAAGAGGTCGAGAAGAAGCTCACCCTTCTCACAAATAAAACGATCATGTCACAAGACGCCGCACAGGCGCAGTACATTAACGAGAAGTATAGGGCTGACGCACTCCGTGTCTTTGTCTCAGTCTTAAGAAGAGGCCTCACGGATACATTACTTGCGGCACAACCTACGGACTTGCCGTCAGCCTTGGCCTTGGCCCAAGAGATTGAGGCCAACCATGATAGGCACGACTTTGCAACGAATTACGCAAGAGCTTTAGAAAGCAAGCCACAGAACCGAACAAAGTATAGGCAGGGCGGACAGAATGAGTCCGATCACTACCAAAGACAATCGAAGAACCCGTTCCACACGAACAACCAGAGGATCCATCAAGCAGGTGGTCACCGTAGCCAGGACAAAGTAGAGATGATGGATTTTGATCCATCTTCCTCTAAATTCCGTCAGCCAACTGGTTTTCAGAAGCAGCAGTGGCACAACCCAGGCCTTCCGGCTACAGAAAACTCTAATAACGGGCACCAACAGGGTGCGTATAAAAGTCCGGCTGGATCCCAGAGATTCTCCGACCAGCGCAGGCAGACCACCTCGCTCAGGTGGACCCGGACAGATACGAGCAAGAATACGAGTAGTTAGCATCGGAAGAAGTGGCGGAGATTGATGAAGAGAAGATCGCAGGATACGACAGTGATACTGTCAATTTTTTAGGGGAGAGTCCCTGCTCCCGTTCGTCAAACGAACAGTAGCAGGGAGAACACTAAACCTCTTAATAGACACTGGGGCTGCGAAAAATTATATCAAACCATTAAAAGAACTTAAGGGAGTTATCCCTGTAGAATCCCCATTTGTTGTAAAATCCCTACACGGTTTTAATAAAGTACAGCAAAAATGTCTCCTAATCATATTCGGCATAAAATGCCCGTTTTTTATCTTGCCGGAGCTATCAACCTTTGATGGCATCGTAGGGCTCGACACGCTAACGAAAGCTGGCGTCAATATAAACCTGGGGACAAAAAGTCTCCACTTTGGGCAGGAATCTGAAAAGATCCTATTCCACAAATGCCCCAGCGTTAACTTTACAAAAGTAGACGACATCGAGGTCCCGCCAGCAGTAAGGGACGAGTTTCTCAGAATGATGTCCGGCCGTATAAAGGCATTTGCAGATCCGACTGAAATGCTACCCTTCAACACAGCCGTAACAGCCACAAATAGGACCGAGGATGAAGAGCTAATCTACTCGAAGATGTACCCCTTCCCTGTAGGAGCCACTGATTTCGTCAATGACGAGGTGAAAGACCTATTGCGGAACAAAATCATTCGGCCTTCCAGGTCTCCGTACAACAACCCCATATGGGTTGTTGGAAAAAAAGGCACTGACGACTCGGGCTCAAACAAGAAGCGGCTAGTCATAGATTTCCGCAAGCTCAACTCAAAGACCATACCAGACAAGTATCCAATGCCTTGTATCTCCATGATACTTTAAAATCTAGGGAAGGCAAAATACTTCACTACCCTTGACCTAAAGGCAGGGTACCATCAAATCACGTTAGCTGAACGCGACCGTGAAAATACCTCATTTTCGGTAAACGGGGGCAAATATGAGTTCTGCCGTTTGCCATTTGGCCTTAGGAATGCATCAAGCATCTTTCAACGGGCCATCGATGACGTATTACGGGAGCATATTGGTAAGATATGTTACGTGTATGTTGACGATGTCATCGTGTCAAAGGAAAAGTCCCAGTTCTTCAAGGGACAAGTGGAATTCCTTGGATTTGTGGTGTCAATGGTAAGAAAATGGTAAGATCAGCAAACAACGCTCGAAAGCCATTCCCATACAGTTTGATGAGGTTCAGAAACAGGCCTTTGATAAACTTAGGAACATTTTGGCGTCAGAAGACGTCATCCTCCAATACCCAGATTTCAACCAACCATTCGACCTAACCACTGATGCCTCGTCCAGTGGTATCGGTGCGGTACTGTCGCAAAATAATAGACCCATAACCATGATTTCTAGGACTCTGAAAGACAGAGAACTAAACTATGCGACCAATGAAAGGGAGCTTCTGGCCATAGTCTGGGCTCTAGACACGCTTCGTCACTACCTGTATGGAAAGAGTGACATCAACATCTACACAGACCACCAGCCGCTAATTTTCGCGGTTTCAGATGGGAACCCCAATTCCAAGATAAAGCGTTGGAAGGCGAGAATTGATGAATGCGGAGCAAGAGTCTTATACAAACCAGGCAGGGACAATTACGAAGCAGATGCGCTGTCGCGACAAAACATCAATGCGTTAGAAAGTCCGAGTCGATCCGACGCAGCAACAATTCATAGTGAAGCCTCGCTCACTTACGTAATTGAAGCCGCAGACAAACCGGTGAACTGCTTCAGGAATCAGATAATCCTAGAAGAATCAAATACCCCTTCCAAGCAGTTCCACATCCTCTTCTTCGAAAAGACCCGTCACAAGATCGACTTTGCCAGTCGAGATACACTTCTTGCATCCATAAAGGAAGCGGTAAAGCCTGGAGTCGTTAACGCCATCCATTGCACTCTGCCAACTTTGGCGTTTGTGCAAAACGATCTGGTAAAAACCTTTCCGGACACAAAATTTCGATTTTGCAAGACCTTGGTGACAGACATCACCAACGACGGGGAGCGAAGAGAGATAATGACAGCTGAACACAATCGGGCGCACAGGGCAGCCCAGGAGAATGTGAAGCAGGTACTGCGAGATTATTATTTTCCGAAGATGGAAAAAATCGCAGCAGGAGTAGTGATAAACTGCAGGATATGCCAGAAAGCCAAGTATAACCGGCACCCTAGGAAGCAAGAGTTAGGGGTGACGCCAATTCCGGCAAGGGTAGGCGAGTTGATTCATATCGACATCTTCTCCACCGCAGGGAAGTACTTCCTCACCGCGATTGACAAATTTTCAAAGTTTGCAATAACGCAGCAGGTTGCTTCACGCACGATCACGGACGTGAAAATACCAATTTTACAATTGGTAAACATCTTCCCAGCTATTAGGACCATCTACTGTGACAATGAGGCAGCTTTCAATTCAGAGACCATTCGGTCTTTATTAAAGAATCAGTTCGACATTGATGTAGCGAATGCCCCACCGTTGCACAGCACATCAAACGGACAGGTGGAACGCTTCCACAGCACCCTCTTAGAAATAGCCAGGTGCTTAAAATTGCAACGCCAAGTGGACGATACGGTTGAACTAGTTGTTCTAGCGACCATCGAGTATAATCGAACCATCCACTCCGTCACAAACAGGACACCTATGGATGTGGTCCACGCAAGTTGTGACCTTGGGGAAGAAATTATGTTAAGGCTAGTAAAAGCCCAACAAGAACAGCTCGATAGAAACAACCCGACCAGACAAAATAGGACCTTTGATGTAGGCGAGCAGGTTTTAGTGAAAACCAATAGGAGGTTAGGGAACAAACTAACTCCCCTCTGCGCTGAACAAAAAGTAGAGGCAGACCTGGGAACCACCGTTCTTATTAAAGGGAGGGTGGTCCACAAAGACAATTTGAGGTAAGTAAGGAATTAGGTATAGGAAACCGGAATTCATAGCACTAAGTTCAGATCCACTAGGACAAATTATAATAGGATTAAAGAAGGTATAGTTAATGAGCTGTTGTGTCTCTCATTTCTTATAGGTCACCCGTTGAATATCTCTGCCTCCTAGCAGTCTTGACCTTGACAGCCATGACCGACTCAAAACTGACGGACTACACGCACGCGGACTACATTCCCATAATTGACGGACGGACAGTAATATGGAACGAGACTTTCTGGGTACAACACTCCACGAACTTGACAGAGTATGACCGATACATTCAAGAAACAATAGAATTGACTGACGTGTTCCCACAGACACATATGAGAAAGATATTAGAAACAGACACGAAACACCTACTAACGTTGACTGCGGCTTTAGGAGTTCATCACAGGCATGCGAGGAGCTTGAATATCCTGAGGTCAGCACTGAAGGTAATCGCAGGAACTCCGGACTACGATGACTTACAACAAACGAGACAGGTCCAGCATGATTTAATAAACGCAAACAACAGACAGATAAACATAAATTCAAGAACTCAAACACAGATAAATTCCCTCACCGAAACGGTTAATCAGTTATTGAAAGTAAATAAGCAGGAAGAAGTTAACACTTCCCATCTATATGAAACCCTCTTAACTAGAAACAGAATACTGACGCTCGAATCGCAGAACCTAATGATCGCCACTACTCTGGCTAAAATAAATATAGTAAATCCAGCTATTATCGATAGTAATGACTTAGAGGCGATTCTGAAGAAAGGTTCCACAGATATCAGTGTAACCCAACTCTTGGGCGTTGCAAATGTAAAGGCATTAGCGAATAAGGAATTGATCATCTTTGTAATTGAAATTCCTAGACCTAAGCTCATTTGTAAGAAAATACCCGTCTTCCCAGTCGCACACAAAGGGGTAATGATCCGGTTGCCCGAGGACACTATAGCAGAAGGCGGCAGCAAGGTCATCGCTGTCTCATCATGCATGGTGCCCCCATCATTAGCCTTCTGTAAGGAGGCACCGGCAAATAGCTGCGCTCAAGAACTGCATTTTGGCGCCGTGGCCCACTGCGGAACCCAGCCGAACAACCTACCCCCGATCTTGGAGATAGATGAGGGTATCGTGATAATCAATGATGCCACCGCCATTGTGACCACCGACGACGGCCCCGAGCGAAATGTTACGGGAACGTACCTGGTAACCTTTGACTAGGTCGCGCACATCAACGGGACAAAATACACCAACTTCAGCAATGCGCCAAAGAGAGTCCCGGGCGTAGCTTCCTCGGCGAGGATTAACGTCACCCGCCACCAAACGCTGTTGAGCCTGCCGTACCTTCACAAGCTGAATGAAGAAAATCTGCAGCACCTGACCGAAGTCCGAACAAGCATTACAATAGGTTCCGCACTAGCCGCTGTCGTGGGCGTGACCGTGTGTGCTGCTCTAATCGGCGTTTCCTGGTGGATGCGCCGCAGGCAGCAGAAGGGTAACACCGTCGCGATCGAGCAGATGCTGAAGAGCATGGGCTTGACCGAGGACGGTCAAGTCTTGAAGGAGAGAGTAGTTAACAAGAGTTAACCGAATCGTCCATTGGGTTGGACGATTCTGCAGTTAACAAAAGTTAACTGGGTTGTATTGGGTTGGACGAATTCTGCGACTAAGCAGTTTCGTCACCCGTGGCGTAGCGGTCGCCGGATGCCGGCCGCCACCGGACACCACGCACGAGGCGCTAGGTCAGCACCTTTGCTGGACAGCGGAGAGCGCTGTGGCTGGCAGAAAAAGGCCCGCAGCCGGAAGGCTTAGATTCTTAAGTTAGTCTTTTATTGGATAGCCGAGCTGCAAGTACGCATACGTCTTGCATTGCTCCAGTAATCACTCTAACACCTGCGAGTGTTATAATAAAAATAGTCAACGTGTTTGAATAAAGAATATAATAAAACATTACTTATATACTTAGATGTGCCAGTTCATACAACGAAAGTGTTACAGAAAAATATTCCGCTCCAGGTCCTATGCTCTCAGCTGTAGGACGTAATTCGTTCGAGAGAGAGAGCACGGCCATGGTGCAACAATAAAAATCTTTGCCAGTCGTTTGTCAAACGTCGTCGAAAGAGGTTGTGTAGCGCACGACTTTTTTCTGTCTTCTCCTTTCTCACAAATACAATTCTTTCTATTTTTATTAATCTATTTTTTTTAATTTTTTAATATTTTTTTTATTTTATTTTTTTTTGAGCTATGAATTAAATGTTAGTATTTGTTTTTCATTATTTCGATTTATTTATTTATTAGCGAAAAAATGTTCTCGCCTGTCAGCAGAAAAGTAAAACACTTGATATCTCTTTCTAGCGCGTTTGTCTCTGAGTGCCGAGATATTCGGGTTGAAAATATTTATGTTCCATTTTGCAGCTATTTTCCTCTCCAGGTCCTATGGTCTATGGCTCGATGACGGGGACTGGGGCAGTTCGGCATGTACATATGTGTGTGTGTACACAGACACGACAAAATTTTGACAATGTTTACGTTTTAAAACCGCGGTTTTGATTTTTTTAGTTTCCAGGTTACGTAAATGTGTGTGTGCTACGTATTCACACATACTGTGCTTGTGTGTGGGTTCTACAATTTTTGGCCGCTTGAACTGAAATTTGTTTTTTGCAGGCAGCGACCGAGCTGACCTTCTGCAACATGTTCATATACATAAATATGTTTGTAGGTATATATTCATAGATAGTATATATATTTATACGTAGGTATATACAATTAAAATTACAATTAAAATCACTTGTTTGCCAAAATATGTATCTACCAATTTCGTGAATCCGTAAAAACATCTATAAATTTAAATATATGGATCGTAAAAACCAAAACATGTCTAAAATATGGATATGTATGTAAATAAATGTGTAATTTCAAGTAAATAAAACAAATATCAGCTTTTATTTTTATATTTTATTATATATTTTATACTTAAATAAGATACATTAAAAAAACAACAGATTAAATTTAACAGCATATGATAACGACGAAAAGTAAGTAACTCTAATCCACAAACTATTAACTTTATCAAAAATACTAAACAATTTTTTTTCATTACCTTTTTTTGTTTTAGAATACAATTTGAATTTGATAGTTTGATAGATAACAGATATTCACGGGACCGAATGTTTCTTTTATTCAGTAAGGAAAACGGGTATTGGGAAACACATGGAAATAGTCTACCCGAAACAATCTGGTTTCGGCTTTACCCTTCCTTGCTCGTCCTTCAGAGGAAATACCGCCCCTTAAACGCAAAAAAGAAGAGGTATCTTCCTCGTCGAATGGAACAACGGACTTAAATAATAACTATTCAGGAGAATGGAAATTTTGCACGCCTATTTCACAGGAACCATTGAACGTTCTGGTGAGGAACCTGGATCTTCCTAAATATAAAGCCTAGTTTCTTGTATCTTTTTTAAAAGATTTCGGCTTATTAAAGGAAAACGTCAACCCAAAGGATTGGAGGTTATTTGTTGACAGCAGCAAGGAAAGTTTAAAGGCTATTCTGTTACACAATGTAAACCAAAAACCGTATGTTCCCATCGCCCATGCTGTTAATATGAAGGAAACATATCAAACAATGGCCACATTGTTGGAAAATATTAAATATAAAGAACACCAGTGGAAGGTCGCGTGTGACTTAAAAGTCGTAGGCATGTTGACGGGACTGCAAGGTGTTTACACAAAAAACTGCTGCTTCCTGTGTCTATGGGATAGTAGAACTAGAGAACAGCATTACCCAAGAAAACTCTGGCCAAAACGCGAGGAACATACTTTGGAAAATTACAACATACAAAATGCAGCTCTCGTGAAGTTAAAAGACCTTATTTTACCACCATTACACATAAGGTTGGGACTAATGCAAAATTTTGTTAAAACACTGTATAAGGAAGGCGAACTAAAAGCTGTTTTCGCACGTCTATCGCTAGCAAAAGTGGAATAAGGAGTATTTGATGGTCCCCAAATAAGATAACTACTAAAAGATGATGGATTTCCAAATATTTTATCTAAGAATGAAAAAGCAGCTTGGATTTAATTCCGAATGGTAGTAACAAACTTTCTTGGAAACAGCAAGTCGGATGATTATGTTATTATCGTCCAATAGCTAATTAAGAACTATGAAAGAATCGGGGCAAACATGTCACTAAAAATCCATTTCCCACTTGGACTTTTTTCCGACAAACCTAGGCGACGTTAGTGATGAACACGGAGAAAGATTTCACAAATCAAATCTATGGAGCAACAGTATCAAGGTGTTTGGAACCAGAATATGATGGGCTATGTGCACTATGTGTGGAATCTCATAAGAGAATCTGATTCGAATAAAATAGGAAGACAGCCAAAAAACTAAAATTATTTTAAAAAATGTTAACAAGCATTAGCAAACCAAATGTATCACTTATGTTTAAAAACTTGTTGTAACATAACACCAAATAAACAAATTTTTATATCCTTAGAATTGACTGAAAAGACTTAAAATTACTGATTGTTGTATGGGTTAAGTAATCAAATCCCATATCTCAGGTATTTCTACTTTGGTTTTATTGAAATAGGATTAGGTAGACGCGACAAGATCGAATTTGTGTGAAAATGCACTTGTGAGAACTCTCAACAACATTTCATACCAAAAGAAAGCGATCAGGTATCAAATGTACAACCCTACATATTTGCGTTTGCTCTGTTCCCAATGGGCAATTGGCCCCGAAACCTTCCAAAAGGTAATTTTTTGGTCATTTTTTTGGTTTGGTTAACGAATCTTAGCTCCAAAGTTTCTCCATAGATTTTAATGAACAATACATTAAACGACGCACAGTGGGGCCTTTGGCCATTTCAGCTTGCTAAATTAATAACTTCTGAATGAATCAAGATATCTTCATGAAATAAATTGCGTTTAAAAGAAAAAACTTTCAGAATTTAGTCTGCAAAAGTACATGGTACTACACTATCTAGAAGCTTTACAATAAATAGCCAAAATTGAACTTTTTACCAGTGCATATTTTTCTATGCAAAATGATAAATTCCAAGTTTTTCGGATCGATAAAGAATTTTTAAATTTAATTTTTAACTTAAACAGAATTTACAAAAAAAGGGGAAACAAAAATTGTTTAATTGTTCTTATTTTTGGTTTACTATAAGACATGCATCTATTTCCGATGAATCGTTAGGAATATCCAATAATCTTAACATTTCTGAAGAATAAATACACTCTAATTCTTTTTTGGATTTCACATGTCTAATAGATGAAATAAATGGATCTAAAGAGGCTGCCAACATGTTGAAAAGATCCTGGCTTTGCCTTAATTTAATGTTAATTTTGTCCTTGCAGTTTAAAATATTCAAAATTACAGCCAATCTTTGGATAATGCCTTCATCCACTCCAGTTATTATACCCGTACTCAAAAGAGTTAAGGGGTATACTGTATTTGTGGTAAAAGTGGATGTGTGTAACGCAGAGAAGGACATTTTTCCGACCCCATAAAGTATATATATTCTTGATCAGCATCAATACCCGAGTCGATAGAGCCATGTCTGTCCGTCCGTCTGTCCGTCCGTCCGTCTGTCCGTCTTGTTTGACGCCTCGTTCTCAGAGACTATAAAAGCTAGAGCAACCAAATTTTGTTTCCAGACTCATGTGATATCACACTGAATCAAGTTTCTTTCCAAATTGTGCCACGCCCCCTCCGTCTTCACAAAGAACGAAAATCTGTGGCATCCACAATTTTAAAGATACGATAAAACTAAAAACGCAGTATCGTAGATAATGACTATATTATCCAGAGTGCCGAATCTAAGTCAGTTCAAATCATTATTATAGCCAGAATGAAGAAATTAATTTTCAGTCCCCACCTCCTCATGGCGATGCTGACGCTATTCATTCTCTGTCTCGCTCGCACACACTCTGCCCTATGCAATGCGCGAGCAACCCTTAGCGGAGGAGATGTAGAACCTAAATGGTAGATGTAGAATATCTGTTCTACATGTATAATCTACATTTTACATGTAGATGTAGTTAACAAATGTAGCAAAAAATGTAAAATGTAAAATTTTTAAATTTTTTTTAAATTTCAATTATAAGCTCACAAGTTTATATACTGACTGAGTACGGGTATAAAAGTAGAGTCGCGACTAGAAGCGACTAGTTCCTTCTCGTTTTTATATGTACATATGTATATATATATATGTTGTAGTCGGACAGCAATTACAAACGCGTGTTCTCTCTTTACGCTCGATCCAAAACTGATCTCGCTCTTCGTTTTATTCTTTTATTTTCTCCTTCATATTCCTTGCTCTCTCTCTCTCTTGAGAGTATCTCTATATGTCTTGGTGCTGTGAGCACAATTACAGTGGGCTTAGTAGCTAGTCTTATATGTATGTACAGTGGTATTGGGGACAATACTGCTACAATTCGGCCTATCCTGACAGTGAGGATCTCCTGATTCTCTTTGCCATGTTTCTTGTTAATATGCTGCTCTCAGCTATTCGTCTAACATTTTTCTTTCTTGCATATATTTTATGATTTTCGCTTGCTATGATCTTATTCCTTGAATCAGCTACATCATCATCATCATTCTTATTTAAATTATTTTCTTGTTCATCATTTACATTTTCATTTTCTACTTTAGTATTTACATTTTCTTTATCATGCAATGATTCATTAACTAAATTTTCTTTTTTATATAATTCCATATTTACATTTTGTTCATTACTTATAACTTCTTCATCATTTAATTCAATATTTACATTATCTTCATCATCTAATTCATAATTTACATTTTCTTCATAATCTAATTCATTATTTACATTTTCTGCATCGTCTAATTCATTATTTACATTTTCTGCATCATCTAATTCATTATTTACATTTTCTGCATCATCTAATTCATTATTTACATTTTCTGCATCATCTAATTCATTATTTACATTTTGATCAAAGACCCATGGTTTCATGTTGTGGACAGCCCATATTCCTGAATAGGGGATTTGAGTTTGTTGGAAACCTTCTATATCTTGTACAACATACCTATCGTTATCTAAAACTTTTGAAATTCTATACGGTCCCTTAAACTTTGGAGCTAGTTTACTGGACGTTCCTGGTGTTGAATTGAAATTTCTAATCATAATATAATCATTAATCGAATATAGTCTGGGTCTCTGTCGCTTTGAATCAACGTAACTCTTATTGTACTCTTGAACTTTCTGTTGAACTGTTGCTGCTTTGCATCTAGTATACTCTAAGTCTCTTTGTTCGCTACTTTGATTTTCTTCGATTATGTTTTCTTTTAGACTATCTATACTATTGCCTTTTTGTAATACACCATTACGCTTGGGTATTCTTCTATACTTCTATTTTTTGTGTTATTCATTGCAAACTCCACTTTGTCCAATACTTTATGCCATTGCTCATTTTTTTCTACATCTCGAATCTTGGCAATCATTGGTCCTAAATCTCTATTAATTCTTTCTACTTGCCCGTCAGCTTGCGGGGACCCTGTTGCTATTTTTATGTGATTGATGTTTTGTGATTCTATGAATGATTGAAATTCGTGGGAGGTAAAGCAAGAGCCTCTGTCGGAAACTAGGTGCTTAGGGCGACTGTACGCCTTAAAATAATTCTGCAAAGCATCGATTGCTTCTTTTGAACTTGTTGTTTTGGTAGGATAAAGCCTTATGAATTTTGTGAAGGCATCTATCACCAAGAGTATGTGCTTTTTCTTAGATTCACTGCTATTGATGAGACCATAGTGGTCAATGTGGACGACATTGAACGGCGTTGTGCCTTTGGGTATTGAGTGAAGATATCCCTCTTTTTTTCCAGTTTTAGATGAAAAGGCTATACACTTCACACAATTCTTAATGTGTGCATCGACTTTTTTTCTTATTTGCGGAAACCAATAGCTTTTGTTTATTAAATCTGTTACTTTGTCTACACCTACGTGTCCCATTTCATCGTGATACTTGTATAAAATACTTTCAATCATTGAATCTGGTACACAAAATAAGAGTCCTTCATTGTGCTTCTTATAAATTACACCGTTGCGCATTTCATAATATTCATGTTCCCTTTCTAATAAGATATCTTTGACTTTTCTTAATTTTTCATCTCTACTTTGTGATATTATTAAATTATCTTCGAAAGTATTTGTTTCTATTATTAAAATATTATTGTTACGACTAAGTGCATCTACATGCTGCATCTTTTTCCAGATCTGTGTTCGAGATCGAAATCATAATTTTGCAATTCGAGTGCCCATCTTGCTATACGAGGGTTTAGCTCTTTTTATACCCGTACTCAAAAAGAGTTAAGGGTATACTGTATTTGTGGTAAAAGTGGATGTGTGTAACGCAGAGAAGGAAAATTTTCCGACCCCATAAAGTATATATATTCTTGATCAGTATCAATAGCCGAGTCGATAGAGCCATGTCTGTCTGTCCGTCCGTCTGTCTGTCTGTCTGTCTGTCTGTCTGTCCGTCTTGATGAGCGCCTAGATCTCAGAGACTATAAAAGCTAGAGCAACGAAATTTTGTTTCCAGACTCATGTGATATCACACTGTTACAAGTGTATTTCAGAATTTCGCCCGCCCCCTTCCGCCTTCACAAAAGACGAAAATCTGTGGCAGCCACAATTTTGAAGATACGATAAAACTAAAAACGCAGTATCGTAGAGAATGACCATATCTATCAGATTGCCGAATCTGAATCAGATCGGATCATTATTATAGCCAGAATAAAGAAATTAATTTTCAGTTGCTTCCCCACCTCCTCTGGCGCTGCTGACGATATTCATTCTCTGTCTCGCTCGCACACACTCTGCCCTGTGCAATGCGCGAGCAACCCTAGCGGAGGAGATGTAGAATCTAAATGGTATATGTAGAATATTTGTTCTAGATGTATAATCTACATTTTACATGTACATGTAGTTAACAAATGTAGCAAAAAAATGTAAAATGTAAAATTAAAAATTTTTTTTTAATTTCAATCATAAGCTCATAAATTTATATACTGACTGAGTACGGGTATAAAAGTAGAGTCGCGACTAGAAGCGACTCACGTTCCTTCTCGTTTATTTAACGTTAATGTTAAGGAATTACAGTCGGTCACTATTTTGAATTTGATACCTTGTAGATAGACACGAAATCTTTTGAGTGCGTTTATGATCGCTAATGTTTCTAGCTCGAAGCTATGATATCTCGACTCGACATCTGTAGTTCTCTTGGAGAAGTAAAATATTGGATGGAATTTACTATCTTTCTTTCTTTGAAGAAGAGTGGCTTCGTAACCTAAAGAGCTTGCATCACAGTGCAGCTCGGTTTCGTCGTGCGGATTGTAAATTGCTAAAATCGGAGTTTCTACTAGCATATTTTTTAATGCTTGAAATGCTTGTATCTCTACTTCTCCAAACTCAAACTTTTTATCCTTTCTTGTTGCATCATATAATGGCTTTGCTATTATTGCGAAATCTTTGATGAACCTCCTAAAGTAAGAGCATAGACCAATAAAGCTTTGAATTTCATGCACTTTTTTGGGTACTGGAAAGCTATTTATAGCGTCTATGCCCGTCTCATTTGCACATATGCCATTTCCTGTTACTGTATACCCTAGATAATTTACAGACGATTGTAAAAATTCGCATTTATCTAGTCGAAGATTTAAGCTGTTGTCTACTACTCTTTTAAAAACTTCTTTAAGTACCTCGAAGTGGGTGTTGATATCTTCTGAAGCAATCATTATGTCATCTAAATAAATAATCACTCTACCATCTTTGACCATATCAGAAAAAATTTTATTAATGTATCTTTGAAACGTAGGAGATGCATTTTTTAGACCAAATGGCATTCTGGTGTATTCAAATTGTCCTAAAGGCGTTGTAAACGAGGTGTATTTGATAGAATCCTCATTCATGAATACATGATGAAAGCCATTTTTTAGATCTAGCTTGGAAAATATCTTCTTGTTCGCTAACCTTTCTAACAGATCATCTATCAGGGGGATGGGATAGTTGTCTTTAATAGTTACTTTGTTCAGCTTACGATAATCTACACATAATCTGAGCTCACCAGTCTTTTTTTTAATTAGAACTATTGGTGACACGAACTCTGACTCGCTGGGACGTATATAACCTAATTCTAGGTTTTCATCTAGAATCTTTTGTACTTCTGCTTTTTCCATATATGATAAGCTCCGCGGCGGACAATTGAATGGCTTATTACTCTCTACAGTGATTTTCATTACCGTTTTTATTTTGGGTTCTAGCGATCTGTTGGCTAGCAAATATTGTTCATCGAAAATACGTTCGAATTGTTCCCTTACTTTATAATTAATTTCTTCCCCCACCTTGAAAGTAGCTTTGCGCTCTTGCACAACATTTATGGCTAACATTTCTATATCAAAAATCGTTTGGCTCGCTCTCTACATTGTCGTCTAAATTTTCATTGCCTTGTATATGTACATTGTTTTTAAATGGGTTCGATTTAACTTTGTGATGGTTCGCTACATTGACTTCTTCTTTTGGCTCCACAATTTCCGCTACTATTGACTCTACTTTTGGCTCTACTTTTGGGACTTTACTTTGTCTTACACTCTTTGTTGTTTCTGTGATGCCTACCCTTACAGGCTGTTCACACTTATCAAACCATTTTACATCGATCAATCTAGTCTTAATATCGTTTGCTGAAATTAATTGTAAGTTGCCTAGCTCTAAGAAATCTCTACCTAATATCATGTTGTTGTTGTTGTTCACGACCATCGCTTCAATATTAACAGTTTTATTTGAAGTTATAATGTTACAAAATATTTTTCCGAATATGATTAATTTACTATTATTTATTCCAAAATAATCTTCATGATCTTCAGTGTTACGAATTTGAAATCCTTCAGGAACTATTGATTGTTTCAGAAATGAGATCGGACTTCCCGAGTCTAGGAGGCACTCTATATAATATACTTTGTTAGAACAATAAGGAAATTGTATATTATAATATCTTACATAATCATTTTTAGCTTCTTTGAGGTTCTTCTTATACAGCTTGCATTCTCTGGCCATATGCCCATGTTCACCACAGGCATAGCAAGCTCCATCTGGGCGTACAGGCTTGCGGCACTCGGCTGCGGAATGCCCCAAGCTATGACAATTGTAACATTTCATGGCCTGTGACGTAGAAGTGGTGGTCCCTGGTTGGCTCACATCTGGACTTGGGTCCTGTGTACTTCTTAACTTCCACCAAGGAAGGGCGCATCTTAGTGGGTGGTGGACGAGGTCTGTTCAGGTACTGGAATGCCATAAGCATAGCCTCTGCCGAGACAAAACATTGCAGCAAGGCTTTGATTGCGTAACTGCTGATCCGGGATTCCATCAATCAGGCATTGTACGGTCTCTCGCTTCTGTTCACGTGTTTAGATCTTTGGCAAGTAGCAGCTTTTCGTGATAGTACACCACAAACTTTTCATCATATAATTATAGCCAGAATAAAGAAATTAATTTTCCAGTTGCTTCCCCCACCTCCTCTGGCGCTGCTGACGATATTCATTCTCTGTCTCGCTCGCACACACTCTGCCCTGGGCAATGCGCGGAGCAAATCCCCTAGCGGAGGAGATGTAGAATCTAAATGGTATATGTAGAATATTTGTTCTAGATGTATAATCTACATTTTACATGTACATGTAGTTAACAAATGTAGCAAAAAAATGTGAAAATGTAAAATTAAAATTTTTTTAATTTCAATCATAAGCTCAAATTTATATACTGACTGAGTACGGGTATAAAAGTAGAGTCGCGACTAGAAGCGACTCACGTTCCTTCTCGTTTATTTAACGTTAATGTTAAGGAATTACAGTCGGTCACTATTTTGAATTTGATACCTTGTAGATAGACACGAAATCTTTTTGAGTGCGTTTATGATCGCTAATGTTTCTAGCTCGA
Source organism: Drosophila subsilvestris (assembly GCA_035043285.1). Classification (NCBI taxonomy): domain Eukaryota; kingdom Metazoa; phylum Arthropoda; class Insecta; order Diptera; family Drosophilidae; genus Drosophila; species Drosophila subsilvestris. The sequence continues at coordinate 103,388 of JAWNNB010000908.1, read as the reverse complement.
AGCTATGATATCTCGACTCGACATCTGTAGTTCTCTTGGAGAAGTAAAATATTGGATGGAATTTACTATCTTTCTTTCTTTGAAGAAGAATGGCTTCGTAACCTAAAGAGCTTGCATCACAGTGCAGCTCGGTTTCGTCGTGCGGATTGTAAATTGCTAAAATCGGAGTTTCTACTAGCATATTTTTTAATGCTTGAAATGCTTGTATCTCTACTTCTCCAAACTCAAACTTTTTATCCTTTCTTGTTGCATCATATAATGGCTTTGCTATTATTGCGAAATCTTTGATGAACCTCCTAAAGTAAGAGCATAGACCAATAAAGCTTTGAATTTCATGCACTTTTTTGGGTACTGGAAAGCTATTTATAGCGTCTATGCCCGTCTCATTTGCACATATGCCATTTCCTGTTACTGTATACCCTAGATAATTTACAGACGATTGTAAAAATTCGCATTTATCTAGTCGAAGATTTAAGCTGTTGTCTACTACTCTTTTAAAAACTTCTTTAAGTACCTCGAAGTGGGTGTTGATATCTTCTGAAGCAATCATTATGTCATCTAAATAAATAATCACTCTACCATCTTTGACCATATCAGAAAAAATTTTATTAATGTATCTTTGAAACGTAGGAGATGCATTTTTTAGACCAAATGGCATTCTGGTGTATTCAAATTGTCCTAAAGGCGTTGTAAACGAGGTGTATTTGATAGAATCCTCATTCATGAATACATGATGAAAGCCATTTTTTAGATCTAGCTTGGAAAATATCTTCTTGTTCGCTAACCTTTCTAACAGATCATCTATCAGGGGGATGGGATAGTTGTCTTTAATAGTTACTTTGTTCAGCTTACGATAATCTACACATAATCTGAGCTCACCAGTCTTTTTTTTAATTAGAACTATTGGTGACACGAACTCTGACTCGCTGGGACGTATATAACCTAATTCTAGGTTTTCATCTAGAATCTTTTGTACTTCTGCTTTTTCCATATATGATAACCTCCGCGGCGGACAATTGAATGGCTTATTACTCTCTATAGTGATTTTCATTACCGTTTTTATTTTGGGTTCTAGCGATCTGTTGGCTAGCAAATATTGTTCATCGAAAATACGTTCGAATTGTTCCCTTACTTTATAATTAATTTCTTCCCCCACCTTGAAAGTAGCTTTGCTCTCTTGCACAACATTTATGGCTAACATTTCTATATCAAAATCGTTTGGCTCGCTCTCTACATTGTCGTCTAAATTTTCATTGCCTTGTATATGTACATTGTTTTTAAATGGGTTCGATTTAACTTTGTGATGGTTCGCTACATTGACTTCTTCTTTTGGCTCCACAATTTCCGCTACTATTGACTCTACTTTTGGCTCTACTTTTGGGACTTTACTTTGTCTTACACTCTTTGTTGTTTCTGTGATGCCTACCCTTACAGGCTGTTCACACTTATCAAACCATTTTACATCGATCAATCTAGTCTTAATATCGTTTGCTGAAATTAATTGTAAGTTGCCTAGCTCTAAGAAATCTCTACCTAATATCATGTTGTTGTTGTTGTTCACGACCATCGCTTCAATATTAACAGTTTTATTTGAAGTTATAATGTTACAAAATATTTTTCCGAATATGATTAATTTACTATTATTTATTCCAAAATAATCTTCATGATCTTCAGTGTTACGAATTTGAAATCCTTCAGGAACTATTGATTGTTTCAGAAATGAGATCGGACTTCCCGAGTCTAGGAGGCACTCTATATAATATACTTTGTTAGAACAATAAGGAAATTGTATATTATAATATCTTACATAATCATTTTTAGCTTCTTTGAGGTTCTTCTTATACAGCTTGCATTCTCTGGCCATATGCCCATGTTCACCACAGGCATAGCAAGCTCCATCTGGGCGTACAGGCTTGCGGCACTCGGCTGCGGAATGCCCCAAGCTATGACAATTGTAACATTTCATGGCCTGTGACGTAGAAGTGGTGGTCCCTGGTTGGCTCACATCTGACTTGGGTCCTGTGTACTTCTTAACTTCCACCAAGGAAGGGCGCATCTTAGTGGGTGGTGGACGAGGTCTGTTCAGGTACTGGAATGCCATAAGCATAGCCTCTGCCGAGACAAAACATTGCAGCAAGGCTTGATTGCGTAACTGTTGATCCGGGATTCCATCAATCAGGTATTGTATTGTCTCTGCTTCGTTCATGTTTAGATCTTTGGCAAGTAGCAGCTTTTCGTGATAGTACACCACAAACTTTTCATCATATAACCATTTTCGTTGTTCAAACTTGCGACGAGTTTCCAGAACGGTGTCCTTGTTTCCAAACATGACACGAAGTTGATGTAGAATTTGATCAATGCCCGAGGAGAGAGGCGAATAGTTTGCGAAAAACCAAGCACTGGCTTTGCCTTTAATGCGTGCGCAAATGAGTGAGCGCATGACGTCATCTTCAACTTTAAAAATGGCTTGAACATTTTTTATGCATGTTAGCCAAACATCAATATCACCTTCGCCATTGAACTCAGGAACGCATTCCTTTATTACATTAAATGGGACAGCTGACTTTTTGCGCAGCTGTTCGTTTTCGTGTTGTAGGTCTTCGATGGTTTGTTCTAGTGTTGCAAAAGTACTATTTGCCGGGGTATTACTGGCGCTGCCAACCTCTACTAATTTCTCGATTTCTTCTTTGTTGTCTTTTTTGAATTCCAACGACATCTTTTCTGTGGTCTGCACTACTAATTCAATCGGCGATTCCTCTTTCTTCAGCGTTTCGTTGTGTGCGTCGAAAGCAACGAGCAGGTCAGTATATCCGTCCTTGTCTGACACACTGCTAGCTGAAGCTGTGGGTACAGCGCCGTCGTCGGAGTCTCCAGAAGTTTCGCAAATGCCTTTTGATGCGTCGTTGATTTTATTATTTTGTGTTTGTTTTGGAACTGCGCCTTGGTTCTCGATTATTGGTCCATGTCCACGCTCAAATGCAGGAATTTCATTCAGCATTGCAATCAAGCTGGCCTTACTACCCTCTGTGGGAAGATTTAATCGAGCACACCAAGCCTTCAATCCGGCCAGCGTATAGTTCTTGATGTCGAGACCTTCCATTTTAATTGTTTTAGTCAGTAGCTTTTAGTTGAGTGGGAGTTTTAACTCTAGTGGGCTTCTGAACCACTTCTGAAATTGTAGTCGGGACAGCAATTACAAACGCGTGTTCTCTCTTTTACGCTCGATCCAAAACTGATCTCGCTCTTCGTTTTATTCTTTTATTTTCTCCTTCATATTCCTTGCTCTCTCTCTCTCTTGAGAGTATCTCTATATGTCTTGGTGCTGAGAGCACAATTACAGTGAGCTTAAGAGCTAGTCTTATATGTATGTACAGTGGTATTGGGGACAATACTGCTACAATGTATATATATATATTTTTTTCTAAGTTTATGATATATATTTCTAGTTTTTCCCTAAATTGCGTTGCTCTGCTAATATGTATTTTTAATATTAATAGGTAAGTCGTTCCATAATCGAATAGCAATTATTAAAATTTGTTTTTCTAAATTGGCATATCTATACTCATCAATCTTACCAGGCAAACTCTGTGCATTTATATGAAAAATACTTAAGCCATCTTTTTGTTTTGCCAGTGCACTGGCACTGCAGGGTGCAAATCATTATCCTGCTATTTGTTGGAAATCTATTTAAATTATGAACCATTTAAAAGATATAAGGAGCCTTTTAGCAGCACACGCAATAAGTACAAATCACCTCCTCCTCCTTCATAAAAAATATAACCTTAAACTTAATTATTATTTTATGACTATAAGATATTATTATTCTAATGTAAAAGATTATTTTGGCCTGTCGATTCACCTGCATCAGGATCTTCAGAATTTTCTTGTAATAATTGTAGATCATGCACGTTCTCAACTTTAACGAGAAGGAACGTGAGTCGCTTCTAGTCGCGACTCTACTTTTATACCCGTACTCAGTCAGTATATAAATTTGTGAGCTTATAATTGAAATTTAAAAAAAAAATTTTAATTTTACATTTTACATTTTTTTTGCTACATTTGTTAACTACATCTACATGTAAAATGTAGATAATACATCCAGAACAAATATTCTACATCTACCATTTAGATTCTTCATCTCCTCCGCTAGGGGTTGCTCGCGCATTGCACAGGGCAGAGTGTGTGCGAGCGAGACAGAGAATGAATATCGTCAGCAGCGCCAGAGGAGGTGGGGGAAGCAACTGAAAATTTCTTCATTTTGGCCATAATAATGATCCGATCTGTACCAGATTTGGCAATCTGATAGATATGGTCATTCTCTACGATACTGCGTTTTTAGTTTTATCGTATCTTCAAAATTGTGGAAGCTACAGATTTTCGTTCTTTGCGAAGGCGGAGGGGGGCGTGGAACAATTTGGAAAGAAACTTGATTCAGTGTGATATCACATGAGTCTGGAAACAAAATTTGGTTGCTCTAGCTTTTATAGTCTCTGAGAACCAGGCGTCAAACAAGACGGACGGACGGACGGACGGACAGACAGACATGGCTCTATCGACTCGGCTATTGATGCTGATCAAGAATATATATACTTTATGGGGTCGGAAAATTTTCCTTCTCTGCGTTACACACATCCACTTTTACCACAAATACAGTATACCCCTTAACTCTTTTTGAGTACGGGTATAAAAATCTCTCCAGTTGGATGCTTTTTGACATGCACGATCGCCCGTCGAGTAAACACGGCCGATAGTACTTTTTCTTTTTTAATTTTCATTGCCTCTTTAAAAACAGCCAGACTGTCTTTTGTTAACTGCTCCAGGGATAATAGTTGGTCCAGGGATAATAGTTTTTTCCCTTCCTTTCTATAGTTGCCAACAGCTCGCAACAACGCCGCCTTTTCTCTCACAATCTCTAGTCGCAGGATAATCACTGGATCAATAGCTGTCCCCTGGTTTCTCTGCCTGATTCTAAAAATGTATTTTACCCTAAGAGGGGGTGTTATGTTAAGGGCAAAGCACATTTTGTTGAATCTGCTCTTCGACATTTCACCTTCTTCGTAGGCTATTCCATGTATACGGAGCTCACACGTGATGTCTTCTTTGGCACGCTCCATACATTGTGAGTTTAAGTGGACGACTTGTGCATGTATTTCTTGGATCCCACGTACCCCACTTTTGAGCTGGATGATCTGCTGCACCATCTCCTGGATTACCTCACCCGCCTTCTCCAGTTGCAAAGCACGTTGACTTATCTTCTGCATCTCTTCTGTCATACCAAGGATTTAGTTTGACACGGTTGAAAGCTTTTCCGTGATTAGCTCGGCCTGCTTGGCAAACATTTTATCCAGGGCTTTTTGTATAATTTCTGGTATTTCATTTGAACCTTTCGAGCCATTAAGATCCGTTCGAGACTGTTCTCGCAGACGTTTTGATACTGGAGGCATATTCAAACAGTTTTTCCGTTACTGCACTGCTTTACAGAAAGTTACAACGCGTTGATGTTTACTACTGCTTTATCGACTGATTTTTGCAGCTTTGCCGACTCCTTTATTCTGCGCTGCCGACCACTAGTATGCACTGCTTTCAACTTTTAACTTGGTCGGCTACCTAATTCTCTCATTAACTCCGAAAAGATCTGCTGCTTGCTTTACTGAGAGTGGGTACAAAACAAGAATAAATATTGCTCTTCCACAAACAATACTAAACAATTTGTCACTTTCTGTTTATTGAAAATGTCTTTTTAGAGCCAATAGCCAATAATTTAGCGATGTGAATTAAACACTCTGTTTTACATTTAATTGTGTATTTCAAGATACTTTCCAATTTGTATTTCTGTGAGCTCGCTACACAACCGCCCGTGTCTGTTGGTAGTTTATTCTTACCTTGAACGTTGGCATGAAGTTGTCTCTTATGATTTATGTAACGGCAAAAGATGTCATTTAAAAACTCGACTTATACTTTCGTATATTGTTAAAAAAATGATTAGACTCAGGTGTCAATCCATTAAGTAATGTGCTCAATGGTTGTGGTGGGCTCCCAAATTCAGGCGATTTCACTTTACGACTCGCACAGCACATCCCATCTGGTTCACCTTTAAATTTATATGCCTGACAATGGCGACAACGGTCGTTCATTGTACCAATTATAATTTGCCTATGAGAAGCGTAATCGGTAACACTATTGTACGCGAACGCAACACTTTGTAGATTTTGTATATCACGACGTTCATTTGCACTTGTTGTTGCATCATTGTTCCGTTGATTTGAACGGGACCTTGCTGTGCGTAAACGACTATTTTCATTGCGATGTGTAATTTAGTTGCTACTTTCACGGGTCCTCGAAGCCACAACTTGTGACGCATTTCGCGTTCGCCAGACCAAATTTGATCGTCGCGACATTTAATTTTAAAAACCACACTGGTTGGGTTCAAAAACGCACACATTTTCAAAAGCAACAAATATACTTACACAAATTGCAATTTTTTGAGAAAGATACAGAATGACACAAAATTAAATGAAATAGTCGTTCAAACACAGATTTTTAGACAAAATTTTAAAATTTTGTTTTGATTAATCTTTAATTTTCGAGGAACCTATTTAATGAAAAGTACAAACTTCTGTATAGAACAAAGGAACCTATTTATAGAAAAATACAAATTTGTTTGTGAAAACGAGGCCCCATTCTCTGGCTATCATTAAAAAAAACGGCATGCAATTTGGTGCACGCGTTTAGGAGGTAGACGCTTACACACACGATTTTTTTTACAAATTTATAATATATAGCTAATATAATATATGCACTACCATCGAGCCGGCAGCACCCACAAGTGAGGGCCCGATAACCTCGATGGCACACATTCTCTCAAAACGGAACATAAGCTGGGCGGTAAACAGCTTCAAGTCCTTTAAATCTCCTGGTCCAGACCAGGTCTTTCCGGCACAATTACAGAAAGCCGGGAATACAGCCATTAATTGGTTACAATGTATCTTCAAGAAGATACTGGTAGTGGGAAGAATTCCTCAGCTTTGGCTCAAGGCTAAAATAGTCTTCATCCCAAAAGCAGGGAAAGCCTCTCATACAACCCCAAAAGACTTCAGACCAATAAGTCTATCGTCCTTTCTTCTCAAAACTTTTGAGAGACTAGTCGGGCTACAGCTGAGATCAACCATAAATCCTCAGTGGCTGTCAGGCGCACAACATGCCTACCAGAAAGGAAAATCCACGGAAACGGCACTCCATGAGGTAATCTCAGTGGTGGAGAAATCCTTAAGCGTCAAGGAATACTCCCTAGTTGCGTTCCTCGACATCGAGGGTGCCTTTAACAATGTCAATCCGGGGGCCATCACGGAGGCCCTGACTGACCTGGGGGTGGATCATCACTTGGTGCTGCTCATTGATCAATTGCTCACATGCAGGACGGTGACATCATCGATGGGATCTTCCACTCAGGCAAGGTATGTCAACAGAGGCACCCCGCAAGGTGGTGTCCTGTCTCCCCTTCTATGGAACATAGCAGTCAACAAGATTCTATGCAACTTGGAAGGGGGGGCTGCAAAGTGGTGGCATACGCGGATGATGTTGCCATTATCTTTTCGGGAAAATTCCCTCAGACACTGTGCGATCTTATGACCGCAAAGCTCGCGCGTCTGTCCGAATGGACAACGTCGCGGGGCCTGGGAGTTAATCCCTCAAAAACGGAACTTGTGTTGTTCACGAACAAACACAAAGTCCCGCCTCTAAACCCCCCGATTTTAAACGGATGCAGACTCTCCTTCAGTGACAATGCCAGATATTTAGGGCTGGTAATTGATAGGAAGCTCAGTTGGAACATAAACATCAAAGATAGAGTGAAGAAGGCCTCTATAGCCCTCTACACTCGCAAAAAGGCCATTGGATTGAAATGGGGCATGAACCCAAGCATCGTCCAATGGATATACCTAGCAATAGTTAGGCCAATACTACTCTACGGAGTTACCGTGTGGTGGCCTGCCCTACCTCCAGGCCCAGACGGAGCCATACAAATCTTCACAGATGGTTCAAAACTGGACAATAAAGTCGGAGGGGGAATATACTCCGAACAGCTAAACATTAGACACTCTTTTAGGCTCCCAGATCACTGCAGTGTCTTCCAAGCGGAAGTCATAGCGATCAGGGAAGCCCTGCTCTGTCTTCACGAAGCTGCCACTACGGCAACCCACCTAAATATCTACAGTGATAGCCAAGCCGCGATTAAATCGCTAAATGCGATAACATCAAGCTCGACTACAGTGGCAAACTGCCGCAAATCTCTCCACGAGATGGCACATCAGTTTGCAATCAGCCTAATTTGGGTCCCGGGCCACCAGGACATCAAAGGCAACTGCATAGCAGACGAGTTGGCCAGAGCTGGTACAACAATCCCCCTTCTCCATGACAAGGAGGATATTCGTATGCCAATGGCCACCTGCAAGCTCAAAATAACAGAGCATTACAAGCAACTTACAAACGACAGATGGCAATCAGCGCCACTATGTCGCATAACCCGGCAAACCTGGCCCAATATAAATAGGAAGCGCACCAACGAGCTCTGCAAGCTCGGCAGGAAAAGGTGCAGCTCAGTCATACGCTCCCTTACGGGACACTGGCTCATTGGCACACACGCAAACAGGCTGGGTGCCCCCTATAACGATTTCTGTCGCAGCTGCAGAGATGAGGAAGAGGAGGAGACGGTGGAACATCTGTTCTGCTCCTGTCCTGCACTCAGTAGAAGGAGACTTCAATACCTGGGCTCACCTTTCTTAACCGACATTTCAGAGATGTCTACAATGGGTCCCAGAAGGATTGCAAACTTTATAAGGGCATCCGGATGGGATAATGGATAGCATGGAGTCTCACAGGGAAACGGGGAAATGCTCTACGCGGTATCACAACGGGCCGAAACCGGCCTAAGTGTGTCGGGATCCCGACAGCCGCCTCAACCTAACCTAATATATAGCTGTACCCGGCCACGCTTCACTGTGGCATATAATGGTTGCATGGTTGAGAAGTCAGTCGAATAATACGTTCAGAATAAATTAATTTTTTGCAATAATGCGACACCATGCGACACCAAGCCGAAGCCTGTTACGCGCGGAACCCAGGCTAGAATCGCAGCCCCTCCTCCCGCCCAACCGACCAGGGGCGCTGCATTTTAGTCAAAAGCTTTACTAAAGTCGGTATAAACTACATCGGTTTGGCAGTGCTTAGCAAAACCCGCAGTTATGAAGGTTATGAAGAACTCAAGGAGGTTAGAAGAAATTGAGCGACGCACAGTGGGGCCAGTGGGTCAATGCATTTTTTGAACGCTTTGGATAAATCCAATACACGAATTCAATACAGTATTTTCCAAAGCTTTCAAAAATAAAGTTTAAAAAGAATCGGACTGTTAGTTTAGGAGATATAAGCAATCAAAGTTGAAAATTATTTCCGTGTGCAAAAATTTATTCAACTTTTAGTGACATACTGCATCTTTCAGGTAGAAGAAAAATTGAACTGTGTGAGGTATCATTTTGTTTTTGGTATCATTTACTAGGTGTATTCATATTTATCAATATTATCATATTATTATTTATCAATGAAAAACTGCTTTGTTCCACAGACAGTTCTACAGAAAAACGTACTTTCCAAACCATCTAAATTTTTTTTGTTTTTCTACGCTTCATAAAATTTTGACACACGGTTAAATTTTAATAGAACATGTTGGCAGCCTCTTCAGATCCATTTATTTCATCTATTAGACATGTGAAATCCAAAAAAGAATTAGAAAATATTTATTCTTCAGAAATGTTAGGATTATTAGATATTTCTAACGATCCATCGGAAATAGATGCATGTTTTATAGTAAACCAAAAAAAAAAAACAATAAAAAAAATTATTTTTTTTCTTTTTTCTTTATAAATTCTGTTTAAGTTAAAAATTAAATTTAAATTACCTTTTTTTAGTATAATAGGCTATTGAAAAGTCTTTATCGATCCGAAAAACTTGGAATTGATCATTTTGCATAGGAAAATATGCACTGGTAACTAAGTTCAACTTTGGCTATTTATTGTAAAGCTTTTAGATATTGTAGCACCATGTACTTTTGCAGACTAAATTCTGAAAGTTTTTCCTTTTAAACGCAGTTTATTTCATGAAGATATCTTGATTCTTTCGGAAGTTATTAATTTAGCAAGCTGAAATGGACAAAGGCCCCACTGTGCGACGTTTAAAAAATCCGTGCTGACTATCAGAAAACAAGGAACTACAAAAGTGTTGGAGCTGGGACGTAATAATAGTAATAGTAGTAGAAGTAGTAATAGATAGGTTGGAAATATCCCGGTTATTGGAAACATCCGATTTATACCCATTTTTATGAATTGGAACGATATACGATTTCTTCCAGACCGAGGGAAATTCCCTAGCTCAAGAGACAAGTTAAACAATTTTAAGAGGGGCAAACAAGGAGAATCAACACAAAGTTTAAGGACAGCACTGGGAACCAAGTCTGAGCCAGTAGTAAACGAATATTTACATGATTTTAAACTAGCTAAGAGGCCATTATAATCGATGAAGGGGGGATAGATACAACTGGAGCTATTAGGGGAATAGGATATGAGTGCTCGGTAGATGAAGCATGTATAGTTGAATGGTTATTAGTAGGAACCGAGTAGCAAAGTTGAAAAAATGAAGCAAATAGATTGGAAATGTCGCAATCATTCTCAGCGTTCCTGCCATTATAGGAAAACGATTTATCGGACAAAGAATCTACGAAATCATGCTGGGTAGATCAGGGAACATCAGGTTAGAGTCAGCAGAAGGAGACCATGAGATATAAGGTAGGTTAAAATCACCAAGAACAATAAGACGATCAGAGTAATTGAGGTGGGACAAAACAGACTGAATATGGGAAACGTGAAGCATATAGGTGGAAAATTCGGAGGACGGCGGAATGTAAGAGCAGGATATAAAGAGATTAAAAAGACGGCCAGCAAAGCTTAACAACAATAATTTCAATGTTATGCCCTTCGACGTAGATACTATATTTGGAGATTTGAGCAATCAGGACACCGCCACCCCGAGTTGCACAATCATACCTATATATATTAAACTAGCATACCCGCGCGCTTCGCTGCTTACTAATTCAATGTTTAAGAATTCGCCTAAATTAAACAATGATCATTTTGATGTAATAACCTATTTTTTTTATTCAATGCTTTGTGATAAATAATATTCTTTGTTTTGCCGTCGCTCAGGGGGGGCCTCAGCCGAAAAGAGGTGGAAAAAGTCAATGCATTTTTTTAACGCTTTGGATAAATCCAATACACGAGTTCGATAGAGTATTTTCCAAAGCTTTCAAAAATAAAGTTTAAAAAGAATCGGACTTTTAGTTTAGGAGATATGAGCAATCAAAGTTGAAAATTATTTCCGCATGCAAAAATTTATTCAACTTTTATTGACATACTGCATCTTTCAGGTAGAATAAAAATTGAACTGTGTGGGGTATCATTTTGTTTTTGGTATCATTTACTAGGCGCATTCATTTTTATCAATATTCAATGAAAAACTGCTTTGTTGCACAGACAGTTGTAGAGAAAAACGTACTTTCCAAACCATCTAAATTTTTTTTTTTCAACTTTGACTTGAATTTAAAAAAAACTAATATTTTGCTTTTCCGAAATATTTTGTATACGGGATCGTTGCATATTTCTTTACTCAAATCAAAGGTCCATACGTGCAGTCTTGGTTTTTTTGGCTTCCACATCGATAACAGTGACGCTACCTCGCACGAAAAACGGCTGTTGGTTGGCCATTATATTTGACCTGAATTTGACCAAGTTTTTTAACCTGCTTTTTATTTTGCCAAATGCATATGTATATATATTGCAGTCATTTTTTTTTGATGATTCCTTAATTGAAGAGGAAAATTTTGAATATGGCATTTCCCCATTGCATTCAAGAATAAGATGTATGGAGTTCATTTTAAAACTTGCATATACCATCCCGCGAACGGAAGAATCTTTTGACGATAGCATGCCAGCCAAAGAGAAAGATAACGAGAAGGAACGTGAGTCGCTTCTAGTCGCGACTCTACTTTTATACCCGTACTCAGTCAGCACATAAATTTGTGAGCTTATGATTGAAATTTAAAAAAAAAATTTTACATTTTACATTTTTTTTGCTACATATGTAACTACATCTACATGTAAAATGTAGATAATACATCTAGAAAAAATATTCTACATCTACCATTTAGATTCTACATCTCCTCCGCTAGGGGTTGCTCGCGCATTGCACAGGGCAGAGTGTGTGCGAGCGAGAAAGAGAATGAATATCGTCAAGAGCGCCAGAGGAGGTGGGGGAAGCAACTGAAAATTAATGTCTTTGTTCTGGCTATAATAATGACCCGAACTGATTCAGATTCATCAATCTGATAGATATGGTCATTCTCTACGATACTGCGGTTTTAGTTTTTACGTATCTTCAAAATTGTGGCTGCCACAGATTTTCGTCCTTTGTGAAGGCGGAAGGGGCGGGGCGAAATATTGAAATACACTTGTAACAGTGTGATATCACATGAGTCTGGAAACAAAATTTGGTTGCTCTAGCTTTTATAGTCTCTGAGATCTAGGCGCTCATCAAGACAGACAGACAGACAGACGGACAGACGGACGGACGGACAGACATGGCTCTATCGACTCGGGTATTGATGCTGATCAAGAATATATATACTTTATGGGGTCGGAAAATTTTCCTTCTCTGCGTTACACACATCCACTTTTACCACAAATACAGTTTACCCCTTAACTCTTTTTGAGTACGGGTATAATTATTCAAGACGAATTCTTTTCGAAGCTTGGACTGAGGGTCGACTGCCCCAAATATGGATACGGGAACACAAACGATGGAAACTCATCCCGGAAATTCTTTAAGGAACACGAAATTACAGCAAAACGAGAAGGAACGTGAGTCGCTTCTAGTCGCGACTCTACTTTTATACCCGTACTCAGACAGTATATAAATTTGTGAACTTATGATTGAAATTTAAAAAAAATTTGTAACTTTACATTTACATTTTTTTGCTACATTTTTTAACTACATCTACATGTAAAATGTAGATTATACATGTAGAACAGATATTCTACATCTACCATTTAGGTTCTACATCTCCTCCGCTAGGGTTGCTCGCGCATTGCACAGGGCAGAGTGTGTGCGAGCGAGACAGAGAATGAATAGCGTCAGCATCGCCAGAGGAGGTGGGGGACAGAAATTTAATTTCTTCATTCTGGCTATAATAATGATTTGAACTGACTTAGATTAGGCACTCTGGAAGATATAGTCATTATCTACGATACTGCGTTTTTATCGTATCTTTAAAATTGTGGATGCCACAGATTTTCGTTCTTTGTGAAGGCGGAGGGGGCGTGGCACAATTTGGAAAGAAACTTGATTCAGTGTGATATCACATGAGTCTGGAAACAAAATTTGGTTGCTCTAGCTTTTATAGTCTCTGAGAACGAGGCGTCAAACAAGACGGACAGACGGACGGACGGACAGACGGACGGACAGACATGGCTCTATCGACTCGGGTATTGATGCTGATCAAGAATATATATACTTTATGGGGTCGGAAAAATGTCCTTCTCTGCGTTACACACATCCACTTTTACCACAAATACAGTATACCCCTTAACTCTTTTTGAGTACGGGTATAATAACTGGAGTGGATGAAGGCATTATCCAAAGATTGGCTGTAATTTTGAATATTTTAAACTGCAAGGACAAAATTAACATTAAATTAAGGCAAAGCCAGGATCTTTTCAACATGTTGGCAGCCTCTTTAGATCCATTTATTTCATCTATTAGACATGTGAAATCCAAAAAGAATTAGAGTGTATTTATTCTTCAGAAATGTTAAGATTATTGGATATTCCTAACGATTCATCGGAAATAGATGCATGTCTTATAGTAAACCAAAAATAAGAACAATTAAAAAAATTTTTGTTTCCCCTTTTTTATACCCGTACTCAAAAAGAGTTAAGGGGTATACTGTATTTGTGGTAAAAGTGGATGTGTGTAACGCAGAGAAGGAAAATTTTCCGACCCCATAAAGTATATATATTCTTGATCAGTATCAATAGCCGAGTCGATAGAGCCATGTCTGTCTGTCCGTCCGTCTGTCCGTCTTTTTGACGCCTCGTTCTCAGAGACTATAAAAGATAGAGTAACCAAATTTTGTTTCCAGACTCATGTGATATCACACTGAATCAAGTTTCTTTCCAAATTGTGCCACGCCCCCTCCGCCTTCACAAAGGACGAAAATCTGTGCAGCCACAATTTTGAGAATACGATAAAACTAAAAACGCAGTATCGTAAGGAATGACCATATCTACCAGATTGCCAAATCTGGTACAGATCGAATCATTATTATGGCCAAAATGAAGAAATTAATTTTCAGTTGCTTCCCCACCTCCTCTGGCGCTGCTGACGCTATTCATTCTCTGTCTCGCTCGCACACACTCTGCCCTGTGCAATGCGCGAGCAACCCCTAGCGGAGGAGATGTAGAATCTAAATGGTAGATGTAGAATATTTGTTCTAGATGTATTATCTACATTTTACATGTAGATGTAGTTAACAAATGTAGCAAAAAATGTAATATGTAAATTAAAATTATTTTTTTAATTTTAATCATAAGCTCACAAATTTATATACTGACTGAGTACGGGTATAAAAGTAGAGTCGCGTCCAGAAGCGACTCACACGTTCCTTCTCGTTTGTAAATTCTGTTTAAGTTAAAAATTAAATTTAAAAATTCTTTATCGATCCGAAAAACTTGGAATTTATCATTTTGCATAGAAAAATATGCACTGGTAAAAAGTTCAATTTTGGCTATTTATTGTAAAGCTTCTAGATAGTGTAGTACCATGTACTTTTGCAGACTAAATTCTGAAAGTTTTTCTTTTAAACGCAATTTATTTCATGAAGATATCTTGATTCATTCAGAAGTTATTAATTTAGCAAGCTGAAATGGCCAAAGGCCCCACTGTGCGTCGTTTAATGTATTGTTCATTAAAATCTATGGAGAAACTTTGGAGCTAAGATTCGTTAACCAAACCAAAAAAATGACCAAAAAATTACCTTTTGGAAGGTTTCGGGGCCAATTGCCCATTGGGAACAGAGCAAACGCAAATATGTAGGGTTGTACATTTGATACCTGATCGCTTTCTTTTGGTATGAAATGTTGTTGAGAGTTCTCACAAGTGCATTTTCACACAAATTCGATCTTGTCGCGTCTACCTAATCCTATTTCAATAAAACCAAAGTAGAAATACCTGAGATATGGGATTTGATTACTTAACCCATACAACAATCAGTAATTTTAAGTCTTTTCAGTCAATTCTAAGGATATAAAAATTTGTTTATTTGGTGTTATGTTACAACAAGTTTTTAAACATAAGTGATACATTTGGTTTGCTAATGCTTGTTAACATTTTTTAAAATAATTTTAGTTTTTTGGCTGTCTTCCTATTTTATTCGAATCAGATTCTCTTATGAGATTCCACACATAGTGCACATAGCCCATCATATTCTGGTTCCAAACACCTTGATACTGTTGCTCCATAGATTTGATTTGTGAAATCTTTCTCCGTGTTCATCACTAACGTCGCCTAGGTTTGTCGGAAAAAAGTCCAAGTGGGAAATGGATTTTTAGTGACATGTTTGCCCCGATTCTTTCATAGTTCTTAATTAGCTATTGGACGATAATAACATAATCATCCGACTTGCTGTTTCCAAGAAAGTTTGTTACTACCATTCGGAATTAAATCCAAGCTGCTTTTTCATTCTTAGATAAAATATTTGGAAATCCATCATCTTTTAGTAGTTATCTTATTTGGGGACCATCAAATACTCCTTCTTCCACTTTTGCTAGCGATAGACGTGCGAAAATAGCTTTTAGTTCGCCTTCCTTATACAGTGTTTTAACAAAATTTTGCATTAGTCCCAACCTTATATGTAATGGTGGTAAAATAAGGTCTTTTAACTTCACGAGAGCTGCATTTTGTATGTTGTAATTTTCCAAAGTATGTTCCTCGCGTTTTGGCCAGAGTTTTCTTGGGTAATGCTGTTCTCTAGTTCTACTATCCCATAGACACAGGAAGCAGCAGTTTTTTGTGTAAACACCTTGCAGTCCCGTCAACATGCCTAAGACTTTTAAGTCACACGCGATCTTCCACTGGTGTTCTTTATATTTAATATTTTCCAACAATGTGGCCATTGTTTGATATGCTTCCTTCATATTAACAGCATGGGCGATGGGAACATACGGTTTTTGGTTTACATTGTGTAACAGAATAGCCTTTAAACTTTCCTTGCTGCTGTCAACAAATAACCTCCAATCCTTTGGGTTGACGTTTTCCTTTAATAAGCCGAAATCTTTTAAAAAAGATACAAGAAACTAGGCTTTATATTTAGGAAGATCCAGGTTCCTCACCAGAACGTTCAATGGTTCCTGTGAAATAGGTGTGCAAAATTTCCATTCTCCTGAATAGTTATTATTCAAGTCCGTTGTTCCATTCGACGAGGAAGATACCCCTTCTTTTTTGCGTTTAAGGGGCGGTATTTCCTCTGATGGACGAGTAGGAGGTGGGGGAAGCAACTGAAAATTAATTTCTTTATTCTGGCTATAATAATGATCCGATCTGACTCAAATTCGGCAATCTGATAGATATGGGCATTCTTTACGATGCTACGTTTTTAGTTTTATCGTATGTTTAAAATTATGGATGCCACAGATTTTCGTCCTTTGTGAAGGCGGAAAGGGGCGGGGCGAAATTTTGAAATACACTTGTAACAGTGTGATATCACATGAGTCTGGAAACAAAATTTGGTTGATCTAGCTCTTAAGGTCTCTGAGATCTAGGCGCTCATCAAGACAGACAGACAGACAGACAGACAGACAGACAGACGGACGGACGGACAGACAGACATGGCTCTATCGACTCGGCTATTGATACTGATCAAGAATATATATACTTTATGGGGTCGGAAAATTTTCCTTCTCTGCGTTACACACATCCACTTTTACCACAAATACAATATACCCCTTAACTCTTTTTGAGTACGGGTATAAAAAATTGTAAGGAAAAAAATAATGTTTAGTATTTTTGATAATTACCAGGATTTCCACCACATAACTTGCAACTCAAAGTTGGTACAGTTATTATGATATTGCGTAATTTGAATCCACCGCGACCTTGAAACGGTACTGACTTTCGGTAAAAGACTTATGCCGAATTTGATTGAGGCAACCATTATTAACGGAAAGTACGCAGGTGAAAATGTTACATACATTCCATACATTCCTCGAATACCAATGATTCCGACTAATTTTCCGTTTGACTTCAAACGATTGCAATTTCCAGTTCGCCTTGCGTTCGCAATGACAATTAACAAGTCGCAAAGCAAATCGCTTAGTGTTTTTACTTTGGATTCACTTTCATTTACTTAGAGAAGTTTAACTAAATAACACTTAATTTTTGTAATCGAAATGAATTCATTACTGTTGCGAAATGAAATAAAATTTTTCCTTTTCAAATAAAAAAAACAACAAAAAATTGTTCTTCATCTTTTAATCACCAAACGAAATGTTACATAAAACGAAGCCATCTGGTGGCGAAACGGAGTTCGCCGGGCTTGCTAGTTTTTGATAAAGTTAATAGTTTGTGGATTAGAGTTACTTACTTTTCGTCGTTATCATATGCTGTTAAATTTTATCTACACATTTGACATATACAGCTTGGTGCCCTTTCTTCAACAAAACTTTCGGGTTTGATTTTAAATTTTTCTTCATACTGTTTTTGGAGAGTTTCGGTAAAGGCGATTTTTATTTCGTTGATTATCATGTATCTAACACATATGTAGCAAAATGATTCTGCTTGGAAAGCACATGAAAATGATCGGCCCGAGGTATCTATGACAATTGATTTTAATTAATTGTAAGATGTTTTGGTAAACACACGATCGTATTCTGGGGGAAGTCAGAACTACACTAAGGCACAGACACTATAGGCACAGAGTTATATATCCATGATTAGGTAGACGCGACAAGATCTAATTTGTGTGGACCTTCTCTTGTGAGAATATAAAGGTAAACATTTGACCTGAGCAGGTATCCTACCTCAGATAACAAAAAAAGTAACTGTCAACAATATTTCATACCAAAGGAACGCGATCAGGAACAACCCTTTTTCGTTTGCTTTTTTCCCAATTGGCAGTTGGGCCCGCAACATTCCAAAATGTATTTTTTGTTCATTTTTCTAATTTCTTAGGTTTGGTTAACGAATTTTAGCTCCAAAGTTTCTGCATAGATTTAATAAGGAATACCTTAAACGACGCCTAAATAATGCACCTATAAATAAAAAAGAGACGGAACGTGAGTCACTTCTAGTCGCGACTCTACTTTAATACCCGTACTCAGTCAGTATATAAATTGTGAGCTTATGATTGAAATTAAAATGTAAATTTTTAAATTTATATTTTAAATTTTTTTGTTACATCTGTTAACTGCATATACATGTAAAATGTAGATAATACATCTAGAACAAATATTTTACATCTACCATTTAGATTCTATATCTTCTCCGCGAGATGGCGTCGCTCATTGCACAGGGCAGAGTGTGTGCGAGCGAGAAAGAGAATGAATAGCGTCAGCATCGCCAGAGGAGGTGGGGGAAGCAACTGAAAATTAATTTCTTCATTCTGGCTATAATAATGATCCGATCTGACTCAGATTCGTCCATCTGGTAGATATTGTCATTATTTACGATACTGCGTTCTTAGTTTTATGGTATTTTAAGAATTGGGCTGTCACAGATTTTCGTTCTTTGTGATGGCGAAAGGGGGCGGGGCGAAATTTGGAAATACACTTGTAGCAGTGTTTTCTATTGGAGAGAAATCATATAATTGCTGTTTAAATTCCTCTCCCATCTCCTCGTAAATGGGGGTGTTCTTGCGCAACCCACGAAAATCCTCAGTATTTTCCGCCCACAAGTCTATTAAAAAATTGTCCGCCCCCTCTGTCCACTTCTTTTTCTTTTGTTTTTCAGTGCTCATATTTAATTTGTAAGTAAATTTACTAATTCACAGCTGTTTGCTGTCGATACCCCGTCGATACCCTGAATAATTTCAGTATTTTGTAAAAATACTAGACAGAATACGGCAACACTAGCCAATGATGCGCCGCATGATTAAAGATGCGGCCTCATGATTGTCTTCTTTTATACACAGGGCTTTATGGGCATCATTGTCGCATGTTCCATTTAACGGAAAAGTCCAATGATGAGGTGTGTAAACAGGCTATAGGTTAGGTTGAGGCGGTTGTCGGGATCCCGACACACTTAGGCCGGTTTCGGCCCGTTGTGATACCGCATGGAACATTTTCCCCCTTTCCCTGTGAGACTCTATGTTATCCATTATCCCATCCGGATGCCCTTATAAAGTTTGCAATCCTTCTGGGACCCAATGCAGACATATCTGAAATGTCGGTTAAGAAAGGTGAGCCCAAGTATTGAAGTCTCCTTCTGCTGAGTGCCGGACAGGAGCAAAACAGATGTTCCACCGTCTCCTCCTCGTCCTCATCTCTGCAGCTACGACAGAAGTCGTTATAGGGGGCACCCAGCCTATTTGCATGTGTGCCTATTAACCAATGTCCCGTAAGGGAGCGTATTATTATTAAATGTGGAAAATGGTGCATTTGGGAGTTTCACTACGAGCACCCAATTGTTTATTGAGCTTGTTCAGGAGGACTCCACAGCAAGTGAGGCTATCGTTGGCTTCACCGAACAAAAATTGAGTGCTGCCGAGTTAAATTTGAAGGTGGCACTTTTTAAGTTTGAATCAGTGCATCCCAACAGATCCCAAAGATTCTCCAACTTTGCTTTAATTTCTATTGGAGAGAAATCATATAATTTCTGTTTAAATTCCTCTCCCATCTCCTCGTAAATGGGGGTGTTCTTGCGCAAGCCACGAAAATCCTCAGTATTTTCCGCCCACAAGTCTATTACAAAATTTTCCGCCCCCTCTGTCCACTTCTTTTTCTTTTGTTTTTCAGTGCTCATATTTAATTTTTAAGTAAATTTACTAATTCACAGCTGTTTGCTGTCGATACCCCGTCGATACCCTGAATAATTTCAGTATTTTGAAAAAGTTTGCAATCCTTCTGGAACCCAATGCAGACATATCTGAAATGTCGGTTAAGAAAGGTGAGCCCAAGTATTGAAGTCTCCTTCTGCTGAGTGCCGGACAGGAGCAGAACAGATGTTCCACCGTCTCCTCCTCGTCCTCATCTCTTCAGCTGCGACAGAAGTCGTTATAGGGGGCACCCAGCCTGTTTGCATGTGTGCCTATTAACCAATGTCCCGTAAGGGAGCGTATGACTGAGCTGCACCTTTTCCTGCTGAGTTTGCAGAGCTCGTCGGTGCGCTTCTTATTTATGTTGGGCCAAGTTTGCCGAGTTATGCGACATAGTGACACTGTTTGCCATCTGTCGTTTGTAAGTTGCTTGTAATGCTCTGTTATTTTGAGCTTACAGGTAGGCTGATTGCAAACTGATGTGCCATCTCATGAAGAGATTTGCGACAGTTTGCCAGTTTGTAGTCGAGCTTGATATTATCGCATTTAGCGATTTGATCGCGGCTTGGCTATCACTGTAGATATTTAGGTGAGTTGTCGTAGTGGCAGCTTCGTGAAGACAGAACAGGGCTTCCGTGATCGCTATGACTTCCGCTTGGAAGACACTG
This sequence comes from Drosophila subsilvestris, assembly GCA_035043285.1. Classification (NCBI taxonomy): domain Eukaryota; kingdom Metazoa; phylum Arthropoda; class Insecta; order Diptera; family Drosophilidae; genus Drosophila; species Drosophila subsilvestris. The sequence continues at coordinate 82,595 of JAWNNB010000908.1, read as the reverse complement.
CAGTGATCTGGGAGCCTAAAAGAGTGTCTTATGTTTAGCTGTTCGGAGTATATACCCCCTCCGACCTTATTGTCCAGTTTGGAACCATCTGTGAAGATTTGTATGGCTCCGTCTGGGCCTGGAGGTAGGGCAGGCCACCACACGGTAACTCCGTAGAGTAGTATTGGCCTAACTATTGCTAGGTATATCCATTGGACGATGCTTGGGTTCATGCCCCATTTCAATCCAATGGCCTTTTTGCGAGTGTAGAGGGCTATCGAGGCCTTCTTCACTCTGTCTTTGATGTTCAGATTCCAGCTGTTTAAATGGGTTGCCTAAATATTTCTTTCTGGAATGCAAATGGCATTTCACAGCACAAGTGCGAGCTCTTGCAATTCCTCGCTCAACACGACATCGACGCCATGCTCATATCAGAGACTCACCTAACAAATACAAATTATTTTCACCTTGATGGCTATAACTTCTATGCGACTAATCATCCCGATGGTAAGGCACATGGAGGTACTGGCGTTCTGATCAAGAATCGCATAAAGCATTATCCGTTGCCATCATTTGCTACACCTTATCTGCAGGCAACATCAATTCATATTGAAATTCAGAGCGGCTACATAAACCTATCCGCAGTATACTGCCGACCGCGCTTCTGCATTTCCGAATCAGAATTTATAAAATTCTTCGACCTATTAGGTGACCGATTCATATCAGCTGGTGACTACAATGCCAAGCACACCCATTGGGGATCTCGTCTTACCAACCCAAAAGGAAGACAACTATATAACGCTATAATAACGCCAAGAAACAAACTAGACTTTATCTCTCCGGGCAAGCCTACATATTGGCCCACAGATCCAAAGAAGCAACCCGACTTGATTGATTTTGCAATCACACGAAGAGTGCTGCAAGCACAGATTAATGTAGAACACTTAACAGATCTATCATCTGATCACTCGCCCATTCTACTTCAACTTTACGATCATCCACAGCTTTCGGAACGCCCATACTTTCTAACATCTAGCAAAACAGATTGGCTTAAATACCGGAAGTATATAAGCTCCCATATTGATGGCTTCCCAAACACTTATTGTAAAGAAGACATTGATAGCTCTGTTGAAAAATTAGTATCCGCAATGTCACTGGTGGCAAAACACTCTACACCAATATTAGCAGCTAATAAACTTTCCCACAACAGTCGTGTTTCTAGGCACATTGAAGTGCTGCTACGCGATAGAAGAAGGCTTTGGCGAGAGTGGCAAGCCCACAGATCACCCGCCTCGAAAGAGCGGCTAAACATAGCCAACAACCTATTACGCAGAGCCCTAGAAGATGAAAGAAACCAAGCTGAAATATACTATATGGAGCAACTGTCCCCAACTAGCAAACGATTCCCACTGTGGAAAGCTAAATCTGGCGTATGTCCACCAATCGAGAGTGAATCACCGTAGCGTACAGAAACAGGAGAGTGGGCTCGAAGCAATAAAGAGAAGGCAAATACATTTGCCGACCATCTGGAAAACGTCTTCAAACCACACCCAGCGACAAATAACTTGTGCTCCCACTCACCCACAATCACGAAGTTGCTCCGCCCATCATATTCCAATCAGAGAAGTCACAAGGGTCATTAAAGACCAAATCCAAACAAAGGAAAGCTCCGGGCCACGACTTCATCTCCCCTAAAATGATCATAGAATTGCCGAACTGTGCAGTGCATTTCCTCACCGATGATATTCCATAACATGATGAAATGGGGCTATTATCCTCAAGAATGGAGGAAATCAGTCATCTCCATGATCCATAAAGCCGGGAAAGACAAGTCCAAGCCATCATCATATAGACCTATCAGTCTTCTGCCTTGCCTATCAAAGATTTTTGAAAAGCTACTCCTGAATCGTATCAAACAACACCTACACAACAACGGTACCATCCCGATGCACCAATTTGATTTCGGGAAAAACATGGAACCATTGAACAAGTAAACCGTATAACGTCTGAGATAAGAAATGCATTCAGAAAGACGAGAGTACTGCTCCGCTGTTTTTCTGGATGTTGCCCAGGCCTTCGACCGCGTTTGGCTAGAAGGCTTAATCTACAAAATTAAAATATTACTTCCACAGAACATCCATGGAATATTGGAGTCATACCTACAGCAAAGAAGTTTCCAGTACGATGCAAAGATTTCTCTCCGAATATCATCCAATTGAAGCTGGTGTACCCCAAGGCAGCGTACTCGGACCGACATTGTATATCATCTTCACAGCAGATCTACCGACAAGCAGGCTAACAACAACTTCGACATTTGCTGATGACACTGCCATACTAAGTCGCTCCAAGTGCCCAACAAGAGCAACGGAACATTTGTCATGTCATCTCGTGGCCTTAGAAAAATGGCTAACAGACTGGCGCATACATGTAAACGAGCAAAAGTGCAAGCATGTCACCTTTACCCTGAACAGACAAACTTGCCCTCCACTATATCTGAACAGCACCAACATTCCACAAACCACCGAAGTAACATACCTCGGCGTTCATCTAGATAGAAGGCTTACTTGGCGTAAGCACATCGAAGCGAAGAGGAATCAACTAAAATTTAAAGCTAGTAAGCTACATTGGCTAATAAACACCCGCTCACCACTAAAACTGGAGTACAAAGTACTTTTGTACAATGCAGTTCTCAAACCCATCTGGACATACGGCTCCGAGCTATGGGGAAATGCTTGCGCTAGTAATTTAGAAATAATCCAGAGAGCTCAATCGAAGATACTAAGAACTATCACTGGGGCGCCATGGTACATACGGAATGAAAATATCCATAAAGACTTAAATGTAGGATCAGTTAAAGATGAAATCGCCAAGGTGAAAGCAAAGTATCAGGTCAAGCTACAGGCCCATCCTAATAGACTTGCGCAGTCCTTAACTTGGCACACTCGCCATACACAACTCCGGCGAAGAGACCTCCCCACCCAGCAATAATACTTAGTTAGGGACGTACTCCAAATAATTAAGTGAAATTAATTAAAAAAATGTATTAGGCTAAGATTTGCATACTTGTCGTCAGTCTCTAATAGAGAAGATTCGATAAATAAAATAATGAAAAAAAAAAAAGATTCCAGCTGAGCTTCCTGTCAATTACCAGCCCTAAATATCTGGCATTGTCACTGAAGGAGAGCCTGCATCCGTTTAATATTGGGGGGCTTAGAGGCGGGACTTTGTGTTTGTTTGTGAACATCACAAGTTCCGTTTTTGAGGGATTAACTCCCAATCCACGCGACGTTGTCCATTCCGACAGTCGCAAAGTGTCTGAGGGTATTTTCCCGAAAAGATAATGGCAACGTCATCCGCGTATGCCACCACTTTGCAGCCCCCCCCCCCCCCCCCCCCCCCCCCCCCCCCCCTTCCAGGTTGCATAGAATCTTGTTGACTGCTGTGTTCCATAGAAGGGGAGACAGGACACCACCTTGCGGGGTGCCTCTGTTGACATACCTTGACTGAGTGGAAGATCCCATCGATGATGTCACTGTCCTGCATGTGAGCAATTGATCAATGAGCATCACGAAGTGATGGTCCACCCCTAGGTCAGTCAGGGCCTCCGTGATGGGTCCCGGATTGACATTGTTAAAGGCATCCTCGATGTCGAGGAACACAACTAAGGAGTATTATTTTACGCTTAAGGATTTCTCCACCGCTGAGATTACTTCATGGAGTAGTCTCTCAAAGGTTTTGAGAAGAAAGGACGATAGACTTATTGGTCTAAAGTCTTTTGGGGTTGTATGCGAGGCTTTCCCTGCTTTTGGAATGAAGACTATTCTAGCCTTGAGCCAAAGCTGGGGAATTTTTCCCACTACCAGTATCTTCTTGAAGATACATTGTAACCAGTTTATGGCCATGTTCCCGGCTTTCTGTAATTGTGCCGGAAAGACCTGGTCGGGACTGAAAATATCCATAAAGACTTAAATGTAGGATCAGTTAAAGATGAAATCGCCAAGGTGAAAGCAAAGTATCAGGTCAAGCTACAGGCCCATCCTAATAGACTTGCGCAGTCCTTAACTTGGCACACTCGCCATACACAACTCCGGCGAAGAGACCTCCCCACCCAGCAATAATACTTAGTTAGGGACGTACTCCAAATAATTAAGTGAAATTAATTAAAAAAATGTATTAGGCTAAGATTTGCATACTTGTCGTCAGTCTCTAATAGAGAAGATTCGATAAATAAAATAATGAAAAAAAAAAAAAAGATTCCAGCTGAGCTTCCTGTCAATTACCAGCCCTAAATATCTGGCATTGTCACTGAAGGAGAGCCTGCATCCGTTTAATATTGGGGGGCTTAGAGGCGGGACTTTGTGTTTGTTTGTGAACATCACAAGTTCCGTTTTTGAGGGATTAACTCCCAATCCACGCGACGTTGTCCATTCCGACAGTCGCAAAGTGTCTGAGGGTATTTTCCCGAAAAGATAATGGCAACGTCATCCGCGTATGCCACCACTTTGCAGCCCCCCTTCCAGGTTGCATAGAATCTTGTTGACTGCTGTGTTCCATAGAAGGGCATACCTTGACTGAGTGGAAGATCCCATCGATGATGTCACTGTCCTGCATGTGAGCAATTGATCAATGAGCATCACGAAGTGATGGTCCACCCCTAGGTCAGTCAGGGCCTCCGTGATGGGTCCCGGATTGACATTGTTAAAGGCATCCTCGATGTCGAGGAACACAACTAAGGAGTATTATTTTACGCTTAAGGATTTCTCCACCGCTGAGATTACTTCATGGAGTAGTCTCTCAAAGGTTTTGAGAAGAAAGGACGATAGACTTATTGGTCTAAAGTCTTTTGGGGTTGTATGTGAGGCTTTCCCTGCTTTTGGAATGAAGACTATTCTAGACTTGAGCCAAAGCTGGGGAATTTTTCCCACTACCAGTATCTTCTTGAAGATACATTGTAACCAGTTTATGGCCATGTTCCCGGCTTTCTGTAATTGTGCCGGAAAGACCTGGTCGGGACCAGGAGATTTGAAGGACTTAAAGCTGTTTACCGCCCAGCTAATGTTCCGTTTTGAGAGGATGTGTGCCATCGAGACTATTGGGCCTTCACTTGTGGGGTGTTCCGGCTCGATGGTAGTACAACCAGGAAAATGGGTCTCAAGTAGGATATGTAGGGAGTCCTCGCTCGAGTTCGTCCACGTGCCATCCACTCTCTTGAGGTATCCCACCGAGGGGGTTGTTTTTGAGAGATTTTACGTAGCCTTGCAGCTTCCGACGTGTCCTCAATGTCGGAGCAAAATTTTTGCCAAGAGGCTCTTTTTGCTTTCCTAGTTTCTTTCTTATATAGGGCTAGACTGCTTTTGTAGTTTGCCCAGTGTTCATCCTCGCTGCCGCTTATGGCTCTAGTGAAGAGGGACCTGCAGTTCTTACGTAGGATGTCTATTTCTTTTGACTACCAAGGGGGTTTCTTTTTCCCTTTGGGTCTGATTGAGGGTCATGCCGCCGTGAATGACTTGTTGCATGCTTCGGTGAAGCTATTTACTAGGCTATTTAGATCGTCCGGAGAGTCCGGACATTTTTTCGTGGTGTAGGAGGGAGTAATCTCTCCATGCTTGCCCTATATAGATCCCAGTTGGCTTTCCTGGGGTTAATATAGTCCGTAGGTTTTGGGCTCTCGAGAGATAGTATTGTCTCGATATACCTATGGTCGGAGAAGGAGTGGTCCTCTAAGACTCTCCAACTTTTGACTATGTCTGACATTTTGTGAGACACCAGGGTGAGGTCAATAACCTCCCGTCGGTTTTTTATGATAAAAGTAGGGTCGTTACCTCGATTGCAGATAACGAGATTAGAGTTTAGAATGAAGTTAAACAGTGACTCCCCCTTACATTTGTGTTCGAGCTCCCCCATTGGGTGTGGTGAGCGTTGGCATCGCAGCCTATTAATAGGCCTGTGTCCGACCTTTCGCTATCGCAGGTGATCTTGCGAACGAGGTCACTTGGAGGATCGCTGTCCTCTTGAGCCATGTAGGACGACACCAGGTTTAGGTGTATCCCCTGTAGCTCTAGGCTAGCCGCCGTGTTGTCGCCATTGCTAAAATTATGGAGCAGACAGATATTTAGGTGCTTTCTTGCCAGAATGCAGGTACGAATTGTATCAGCTTGTAGTCCTTCGACGCCAATCCACAGACCTTGCCTCCCACCAGCCAAGGCTCTTGGATTAGCGCTATCTTCGCTCCTGTCGCGTCTAAGCGGAGTATGAGGGCAGAAAATGCTGCTTTACAATGGTGGAGATTGATCTGTAGAAGTCTTAGAGACATCCCCAAGACCAACCTCCACCACTGTTGTGTCCACATCTGAGTCGTCACTCACTTTGCAATGACACATAGCCTCGAAGTCTCTCATTAGAGTCGAGTCCGTTGAGTAGCCGTCTTGCTCCGGCTCCAGCTCGTTGTTGGATGCCTCGATCTCCGAGGCAACGTCCTGCTCGACTGGGTTGTCGACAGAACGCGCCCCGGTCGCTGCATCCGACTTGTACACCTTGATGGTGACTGAGCTGAAGCCGAGGTGCAGCTCTCTTTGGCTGCCTCTATCGGGGCCAACGACTCCTTATTGAGGACGACCACCGCCTGGTTTGTGGGGCCTTGTGTCGCCTCAACTTTGACCACCTTCCAGTCCTCTGTTGGAAGGTGGGGGTTGCATCGCTGCAACATCTTTAGGATGCGCTCCGGCTCCTTCATGGAGGCGGGCACCCAAATGCGGGCCCTGGGTCTACTGGGCACTTCGCTCCAGTCTACCGCGACTAGCTTCGCCCCGGGGTAGACCTCTCCGACTTGCGCTACCGCTGCTTTGTATAGCTGTACGGATCGCTCGTCTTCGCAGGCTACAATTTTTGTGTTTCCCTGGAACCATCCCATATCCTTGCAGACTGGGGGTGGTCAAGGTTCCTTTTCCAGCAGCTCGAAGCAGCGGTCGGCCAGTGCCGCCGCCACCGACTTCCACTGGTTTCGGGGAATCCTTCCATCGGCGCTGCCTCTGTCCAGGACACCAATTAGTGTCCTTTCTTTGGCAATTTGCGCAAACGATATGTTTGCCTGGACCCTTGAGCGCTTCGCAGTGGGTCCTGGCGTCCTGGCGTCGATTCGGGATGGGACCCCACCAGGTTCAATCCAATGTTTTCCACCGTGCAGGTCTTCCCTGCTTTGGAGCAGGTCAGGCCAAACCTTTGGGCCGTTGCCTTCTCCAGCTTGGCATTTCTCCCAGTCGGCATTTGGGGAGTGCCTTCCTCCTTTGTTTTGTTTTTATTTGTAATTTGTCCATATAGACCCCACGAGTTGCAGAGAAGGGGAACGGTCCACCCCGGCAGAGCTCCACACTACCCGGGTGTTTGTAGTGGGGTGGATGAAGAAGGTTCCCAAAGAAAAGTAGTCGGGGCGTCAATTAAATATGCGTTTATTCGTAGTTTGTAGTTGTGGTAGGAATACCGCGGGGGGTGATACGCGTGTAATTGATCGTAGGTGTCGGAGAGACTGCTCGATCGTGACTGCCCAGCGCGAGAGCGAAGGGCAAGAGTGCGAGCGTGCTAACAGTCCGCTGTTAGCACGCCGGTCAACCGACTGTTAACTCTGCCCTGTTAACAGCGCTGCTGCCCTGAACATTCTCCCCCCCTTGCAGGATTGCAATAAAGGTTGGGATCAGTAGCGAGTCCGGGTGGACGAAGGCGGTCCCCGAAACGGGATGAAGGAGCTGTAGACGGCGCTGGAGGTGGTCCGGGTGGACGTCGAGAAGAGTGTGGTTGTTGCACATTGTCCATGTGCAGCAATGTGTGGTGGTTCCGGTTACACACCTTACACCGATCACCGCTTCGGCAATCCTGGCCGGAGTGCTGGTGAGCCAGGCAATTGATGCAGTAGCTGAAGTGGAGGGCAGCTTGGAGCCTCCTTTCGGAATCCAGGCGGAGAAAGCGGCGGCACTTCCGTAGAGGATGCATTTCAGAGCAGACTCGGCATTGGTAGGACTTAGTGCCTCGTGAACGTCTTCTCTCCACGGTGCGATCAAAACTGGATCGAGACGCCATGTCTGGATGTGGAAGGCTAGGGCGAAATGACAAAGTCGAATAAGCATTAGAAGTGAGCTTGGTCACAGTTGGGAGATTGGAAGCTACTCTGGAAATTCTACTCGAAAAGGATGCAACTTGATGGCTCGCCGTATTGGACACGGGACCAGTGAGCACCCAACCGAAGATGGTTTCTTGACCGAGGAGAGAGCCACATATGTTGGTTTGTAAGCCGCTTAACATCACGGATGGAAGAATATCGGCTCCAATCAGGACATCGATTGGTGAGTTCTCGAAAAACTTAGGATCCGCCAATGTAAGGCTTGGCAAGTCTTTCAATACACTTTTCGAGATTGGATGCAACGGAAGATTCTTTGCCAATTCCGGAATAACGTAGGCTGCGGCGTTTAATTGTACACCTGGTTTAGTCGGACAGCGAATGGAAAACTGACAGCGCTTATTGGACTGAGCGGATACTGTCTCATTGAGGCTCGACACCTGTGTCTGGATACGTCGGAATGGCAATTGAATCGTGTTGAAAAGGCGTTCCGTGATGAACGTTGCCTCGGAGCCCGAGTCAATCAGAGCGCGGGCGCGGAAATGTGTCCCCAGGTGACAAATACTAATAATTGCCGTGCCTAGAAGGACAGAACTTGTGCCGGAGGCAAAGTACGTCTGAACATTATTCGTAGGTTCGGAAGAACTTGAATTTTGTGCGGAAGGTACTTGTCGGCGTACGTCTGGCCAAGCTGTGGAATTGGATACAGATGTGGAATTGAAATCGCTGGACACTGGATTGTCACGATGGAGAAGCGTGTGGTGCCGGCCCCCACAAATGATACAATTGTGAGTGCTTTGGCAGTCTCGCAGTTGATGGCCTTTTGCGAAGCAGTTAAAACAAATCTGCTTTTGCTTAATGTAGCTGGAACGAGCATCAAGGGTCATGTGCTGGAAGCGAGGACATAGTCGGATGGGATGATTCTCTTCGGAACAGAGATCACACGTGCTCTTGCTTGGATTGACGTCGTTTCGGAACGAGTGGGACGTCCTTGGAACAGGATTGCCTGGGAAACGGACCGGATTGGCCTGGCTTCTGGAGGGTTGCGGATTCTGATTACCTTTGGACGATGATGGGCTCGGACTGACTTTGGAAGTGGATGGGTCGCTCTCCATGGCCTCTAGCGTCAAATAGCGCTGAGTGAGGAAGGCGTCGATTTCCGTCCATGGAGGCACCTCCTTTTTGTCTGTGACGGACGCTTCCCACAAAGACCGGGTCAACTTCGGCAACTTGGAGGCACAAATAGTAACGAGGAGACTATCCCAGTTGTCGGTGCAGACCTTGGAGTGAGCCAGGGCAGTGAGGACCCCTTGCATCGTGCTTTGAAGCTCTTTCAAAGCTCGACTGGTCTCGGACTCGACGCGAGGCAAAAAGAGCAAAATATTTATCTGGTTGGTCACCAGGAGCCGATTATTTTCGTAACGGTTTCGGAGGGCCGACCATGCCGACTCGAAACCATCGTTTGTGAGCGGGGACTTCTCGACTATGGCCTTCGGATCGCCACTTGTCTTCGCGGTGAGATGGTATAACTTCTCTACCGGAGACAGCCTAGAATTATTGATGTAAATTGCCGTAAATAAGTCTCGAAAAGTAGGCCAGCGGACGTAATCTCCTGCGAAGACCTCGATGTCGCAGGGGGGCAGTCGACAGCCGCCCTGGTAGGTCTGCGGTGCAGACGGATGGACTGCTGTTTGGGCCAGCTGAGCATTGAGATCAGCGAGACACTGCTCAAACACCCCATAGCACTCGCCGTACTTCTCGCGGATGTCCGCTTGGATTTTTGGCTCCTCGTCAGCCATCACCGCGGAGCAGGCCTTGTACTCGGACTCGACGTCCGTCCACATGCTGAGAATTGGCGGCCTCGGCGGACCTCGGACAGAGAGGCGGATGGGGCGGCGGTGATGCGCTCTGTCAGGTGTGACAGTCGGCCAATGGCGGCGACCAATTTGGTCCGAGCGACAGATGTGGCGGACTGAGCCATTGCAGTGCAGTGGCGAGAGCTGATGGGGCTATTGACGAAGGAGCCTGACGGATCTTGTTTGGTCACAGTCGGAACCTTAAGGGTGACGGGAGACGGAAATAAAAACGATTTGGTCCTTGCCGGGCTACTACTGGCTGCTCGCGGAGTGAGAGGTGCCTTGACTTTGTGTGTCGGAGTAGTTCCGGAGGCGGAAGAGGTGCGTAAGCGGCTGGAAGGGGTGACAGGCAAAAGCTTCTTGCCGTCCGGAGGGCCTGTTGGCATATTACGGACTCAACCACGCAACGACGAAAAATCGGTCTCGGAAGTCTGTGAGGGACAGAGTAGACTTGTCTCGAAAAAACCGTCAGGAACCCAAGATTCGTACGGAAATACAACCCAATTATGGACGGCCGGCAGAAAAAAGGCCTCGAGCTAGCTGGAATGCAATAATTCGATCGACTCGGATTGCTTGAGATCACCTGAAGGTGAGAGATCCCAAACAATGAGTGATCTTATATTGAGCAGAGCTGAGGAGAGGAACGGTCACACTGGTTGTGGCAATATTTTATAAATATTGTTAGTGCGCTGCTCCTCCGGTTACCTCTTGACGCAATCGTGCGCAGAACCGGGTTATCGGCGGATGGAAGGCGGACGGAAGTGACACGGACACCACACAAATAAACAATGATTTTTTTCTCAAAATTTATTTTTTTTGCTTGTAGAAAAAATTTCGGAAATTGTCAGACTCGGATTTATGAATTTAATTATTGATCTACCTGATCAATTAATTAATTTATTTATTTGTCCTCTTCGAATGGACGCAAGGAAATGATGCCGATAGTTTTTGGATGGGGCCACCACTAATGCACGGAACAAAAACAACCACGAAAGCCCGAAACACAGTTTGCACTTTGGCGGTTTAAATTGCCAAATAATTACTAAGAATGCGCCGTGTCTTGGTCGCGAGTACTTTATTTGGCAACTGGAGGATGTTGGAAGTGGTGTAGCGGCAGGGAAAAGTGGCTAGAGGGCATGAATTGCCCTTAATCGCGGATTTTATTTAAAATAGGGCACTTGCGCGGAATGGTGTAATGCGGTATTTTAATCCGGTGTGTGGTATTTTGTATGCACATATATGTACATATATATATATAGTTGGGAGCCAACTTTGGAAATAAATTTTGTTGTGTGGGCTTGATGTATGCACCTATATATATATAGTTGGGAGCCAACTATGGAAATAAATGTATAACTATTTAATTAATTGGTTTATTTATTATGGCTGGAACGTGTATATGTGTATGCCTGTGTATTTATGTTGGTTTTCTTGCACTCGGAATGTGCGGAGGAATGTGCATATGTGTATGTGTGTGTATGTATGTTGTTCTTGCACTCGGAATGTGCGGAGGAATGTGCATATGTGAATGTATGTATATTGTTGTGGGTGTATGTACGCAAGCCGCTCTCATGGCCTGGATTGTGCGTACATATGTACATATGCTCGGAATGCTTTTGTTAATAAACTTTCTTTAATTTGTCCGCGAGTAATGGACAGACACAAGGAACTGAAGATCTACCGTAGCACTGGTAGTTGGAGGTGCAGGAACGGAGAACGGCCGGAATCGCCGATAATATGGCGGTGTCGAAATAGGAGGGACCACAGACACTGGATAGCACTGTATGAAGATATATGTATATAAGGATATATATACATATATATCTCGTGACTGTATATAAGGATATATATACGTATATCACGAAACTCGGACAGAGGAATTTCGGAACACAACCGCGAATGGAGGCGATTTGTGGCAAAAACAAGTCGTACTTATCTTCGGAACGTAATCCACCAATGCTTGCTGATTGGACTCCTCCTTATAGGGAAGGCGAAGATCCGGCTCGAAGGACCAATGTTTGTAGTGGGGTGGATGAAGGAAGGTTCCCAAATTCCCAGTAAAAGTAGTCGGGGCGTCAATTTAATATGCGTTTATTCGTAGTTTGTAGATGTGGTGGAATACGCGGGGGTGATACGCGTGTAACGTCGTAGGTGTCGAGAGACTGTCGATCGTGACTGCCCAGCGCGAGAGCGAAGGGCAAGAGTGCGAGCGTGCTAACAGTCCGCTGTTAGCACGCCGGTCAACCGACTGTTAACTCTGCCCTGTTAACAGCGCTGCTGCCCTGAACACCGGGTAAGGCATCATTAGAACAGGGGGCTGCCAAGTCCCTGAGCTCTCCGTTTGCGACTGGGCTAGTTTTTATACCGGGTCCCCAGCCAGGCTGACTCTTGGCACGGGTCGAATGACACCTTAGTCCGGCCCGGTTTGAGGTGAGTGTTGGGGTTGGGATGTGGGTAGGTATGTGTGGGGAGAGGGAGTGTGTGAGCTACTTAATGAGAGGCGGCACCACAAGCGCATCGTCGGTGTTGCTGCTTCGCGAACACCCGCTGGCTGTCCGGGACTGCTTATTTCGGTGCTCTCCTTCAGAGTCAACTTAGTTGGGTCTCTTTGGGATGCTCGCTTATTCACAGTTGACCTACCCCCAGGGTAGGCCGTTCGCTATCCGCAACCCGCGACCCGTCCGGTGGCCTCAGCTAGGCCCCCTCTGAGCCACCTCAAAGCCCAATAGGATCATCGGATAAAACATCGGATAAAACAGGCTATAATTTCACAACACTTTGGGCACATAGAAAAAGACCTTAGTTCGCGTTTTTTTGCTTTAAAACATCCATACCGTCGATTATTGATTTTGTTTCGATTTTTATTTTTATGTCCTTGTTTCGCCGCCTGTATAGATGTTAAATACAGCCTCTCTTCAGAGGCTTGTATTTATGTAAAATTTTAGATTTTTATATTTTGTGGGTTCCCACGCTATCATACCTTTTCCGAAAATTTTCCGACCCCATAAAGTATATATATTCTTGATCAGTATCAATAGCCGAGTCGATAGAGCCATGTCTGTCTGTCCGTCCGTCCGTCCGTCTGTCTGTCTGTCTGTCTTGATGAGCGCCTAGATCTCAGAGACCTTAAGAGCTAGATCAACCAAATATTGTTTCCAGACTCATGTGATATCACACTGTTACAAGTGTATTTCAAAATTTCGCCCCGCCCCTTTCCGCCTTCACAAAGGACGAAAATCTGTGGCATCCATAATTTTAAACATACGATAAAACTAAAAACGTAGCATCGTAAAGAATGCCCATATCTATCAGATTGCCGAATTTGAGTCAGATCGGATCATTATTATAGCCAGAATAAAGAAATTAATTTTCAGTTGCTTCCCCCACCTCCTCTGGCGATGCTGACGCTATTCATTCTCTGTCTCGCTCGCACACACTCTGCCCTGTGCAATGCGCGAGCAACCCCTAGCGGAGGAGATGTAGAATCTAAATGGTAGATGTAGAATATTTGTTCTAGATGTATTATCTACATTTTACATGTAGATGTAGTTAACAAATGTAGCAAAAAATGTAAAATTTAAAATTTTGTTTAAAAATTTCAATCATAAGCTCATAAATCTATATACTGACTGAGTACGGGTATAAAAGAAGAGTCGCGACTAGAAGCGACTCACGTTCCTTCTCGTTTTTTTTATACGCCTAGAAGTTACCTAGGCCAGAAACATAAATAGCACCCCTCGTATACTGACTGAGTACGGTTTAGTACGACTCACACGTTCCTTCTCGTTTTTTTTAGGTAACGTTAAAAAATGAGCGATTGTTAAAAATCAGGAAGTTCAGCTAAGGCTCATATATTTAGTTAACTTGTTCGTAAAAACTTGTGCAGGTTATCGCGTTGAAATCTGTTGCATATATTCAAATCCAATTCATTCCAAGAAAAAGGTTTTTTATTAATTTTCTTGTTTAAAATGTTTTTTAAAATTTTATACAAGTTCTAACAAATTTTTTAAATAAAAATATGAACGTTAATATTACAATTAAACCCAAGATAACAATATTAAGGGGTGTCCCGTTTAAATTTCAAATAAACAGTTTTTTGACTCAACCTAATATACACTCAGTATTGGCTTCATAATATGTCGAATATATCTGCGAAAGTTTGTAGAAAATTGCATCACATGCAAATTTTTCAAACCTGCCACAGGCAAAACACAGGTGGAACTGGATTCCATACCAAAGATCGATATACCATGGCATTCGGTACACATCGAAATCAGTGGCAAATTAAGGGGCAAGAATAACCTCAAGGAATACGTTATAGCGCTGATCGATGCATTCACCAAGTTTGTTTATCTCTATCACAGTTTAAATCTAGATACAGAAAGTTGAATTGGGGAAATAAAGTCAGCCATATCCTTATTAATGGTACCAAATCGTATAAACGATTTCCGACAGCACAGAAAATTGACTTTAATTTGATAGTAACTGGTGCTAGTCGTGCGAATGGCCAGGTAGAGCGTGCTATGAGTACCATGAAGCCATTGTTGACGGCTGTAAAGACAATTAAACGATCTTGGCAAGACGCGTTAAAATATGTTCAGTTTGCTGTAAATCTTACAATAAATCAAGTTGCGAGCATGTTGTGTCGAGGAGAGTTCGACTGTGGATGTGGCTGCCCGTCGTTTTTTTTTTTGGCTCGTCAAATTTACTCGACGGATAAGAACTTGTTCTATTTTTGTGAGCTCGTTGCGAGTATGTTCGATAGTGGATGGTGGTGTCTCTTTGGTAAACAAATTTTGCACAGGGAACAGGTGTGAAAATGACCAAATAAACTTTAATGGAGAAGCTACTTAAAAAGTACAAGGATTTTGAGTAAAACGCCATATTGGACGTTTTGTAAAAGAAAGTAGTTTGTCTGCGCGCATTATTTGTCCGCTTCCATTTTAGATGGTTTCTGTCTGAAAATTTGTTTGCAATGATGTTCGTTACAAATGCTCGCTCTAGTTGGTGGGTAAGCTGATTCGGCTCGGCAAGCTTATTCGCCGCGCATGTTTTAAGCATCGTTAAGCAAAGATTTGATACAAATAAGTCTAAAATTGTGCAATTTGGCGTAGGCGACCCGACTCGCCGACCATGTCGCGATATACATATGTTTTTGATCAACACTAAAGTCCGAGTCGATATAGCCATATCAGTCTGTTCGTCTATCCGTCTTGTTTAACGCCCAATTCTCAGAGACTATGAAAGCGTTAGCCAAACAAATTTTGTGAGCAGATTCCTGTGATTCACACTGAATGAAGTTTATTTCGAAAATTCGACAAAAAAAACGTTAGATTTTTGTTGCGAGTGTTTTCTGATATGTCCCTACATATTAAAATATAGATAGTATGCATACCATTTTAACTAATATAATTAAAAACTTTTTTTTTTACAGATGCAAATCGCGTTCTGAGCTGATACGTGTATCTGCTGCAGTAATGGGCATTGAGTTTTCGTACGCTGCAGAAACAGCATTTGTGTCTCCGACACTACTGAAAATTGGAGTTGAGCATCAGCATATGACATTGGTTTGGGCATTATCTCCTTTAGTCGGATTCTTTTTATGCCCAATATTGGGATCATTTTCTGACAGATGCAAGTTAAATATCGGACGACGACGACCATTTATATTACTTCTATCTATCGGAGTGGTTTTTGGTAATAATAATAAGTAAATATTTAATTTTGCACTCAAAATTTACAAGGCCACATCTATGTACATACATAGAAATTCTCAGTTCTCAGAGACTATAAAAGCTGGAGCATGCCCGACCTTTGCGGTGAAGATGAAGAATCTACATTGTGGATGTAGAACATACATACATTGTGTTTGTAGTTTCTACACCCAGCGACAAAAAAAAGCAGTACCTTGAAATTTCATGCATTTGCCATTTGTCATGCACCAGTCGCTGGTTTTCGCAAATGTCGATTCGTCTAATTTTGTATTTTTTCTTGTAGCTCAAACTTGTAGTTCAAACATAAGAGCATACCAAATTTTTTTTCTATCATAAACATACACTAATAAAAAAAATTATTTTTAAAATACCACGTGTGTAACGCTTTTTCCGTAATTTTGAACAAACAAAAGAATTAATTAAATTTAAATAGAAAAACGACTTTTAATAACCAAAAATAAAATTTTTCCAATAAGTTAATTTAATTCCTATTAACCCAACCTATTATAAACTAATTTCTTTGACTTCACTGTCGCATAATGAGGGGTAATCGTTTCAGTACGATGAGCTTATGATATTTAGGTAATAGGAATAAATTGAATCGTGTTTTATATGGACGTAGGTATATAAGATTGTGGGCTCCCAGAATGGGTTACATCGGAAATGGCACGCTATTATACATGGAACGCTTCATCAAACAAATTTCAACGCCGGAAGGAAGGGGACGCTCTTTCTGGATTTGCAGTCTAATCAACTGTCGCCCTCGGACGAATATACACAGTTCATCCACGTCAAGACGAATGCTTCTATCTTCGCTACTACATCCTTTGCTTCCTTGCGTTCTGTGGATGATGTGCTGTGCGCCACTTTTCGGGATGCTTGCCATCGTTTGAATTTGCTCGAAAACGATACACATTGGGACTCACCGATTGCGGAAGCAACCACATATCAGCCGTCGAACTCAACCGCATTGTGGGACTAATACAAGCTGGCGACATTTTGCACAGAGTTCGCATGACAATCTTGAATTGCAATCTTGAAATTAACGACGAAATGAGCAACGAAGCGTTAGTTCTCTTGTGCGGAAATCTGCTGTCGACATTGGGAATGCCAGCGCCAAATCGTTCGATTCACGTTGCATTCACTCGCGACTTTCAACGCGAGCAAGACTATGACTTTGGAGACAGTTTAAGATTTTTTGTTGGGGCTATAATATTGCTCTCTGGAGATTTCTGTCAAACGCTTCCAGTCCAAAATCTACTGCTGCCGATGAACTTAGTGCATGTCTGAAATCTACGTCTTTGTGGCAGCATGTCAAGAAGTTGGAGTTGACCACAAACATGAGAGAATCGTTGCAGAAAGACCCATCGGTTACTGAATTTTCGATACAACTGCTGGCGCTTGGCAATGGCCAAATTCCTGTTGTTATTTCGACTGGATTGATATCGCTCCCGTCAAATTTGTGCTAGCTTACATCGTCAAACTAATCACTAAAGTGTTTCCCGGCATTGCACAAAATTATACAAATCTTGATTGGATTAGTGAACGGGCAATACCAGCAGCAAAAAATAAGGATGTCAATTTTTAAACAGGCTTGATGCGCCAGGAACTCCCCGCATAATTCACTGCCAAAGGTTGGATCGATCACAATCATGCTGCGGAATCTGAATCATCAGATGTTCGCTGTCAAAAAACTGATGAATAATTTGATTCAAGCGACGATCATCAAGGGAAAACTCAAGGGAGAGTTAGTCCTTATCCCACGAATGCCGATTATTCGAACTAATATTCCATTCCAATTCAAGAGGATTCAGTTCTCCGTTCGATTGGCTTTTGCGATGACAATCAATAAATCGCAAGGACAATCTTTGGGAGTCTGTGGGATTAATCTCGAATTACCCTGTTTTTCGCACGTTCAGCTATACGTTGCCTGCTCGCGTGTTGTTTGTTTTTGCTCCGGGAAAAAATCGAAAAATATTGTTTTTAGCATCGCTCGCAATTGATTTCGATTCATAAAAATGTATAATATTGAACTTTTATTATCAATCTGGAGTTTATCTGAAGGCGTTAAAATGGGGCGCGACAGCGTTCGACGGGTCCGCTAGTTGTTCATTAAAATCTATGGAACAACGGCTGAACAAGAATTGGTTGAGCAACCCTCAAAAAATCACATTTTCCCGTTTGGAACGTTGACGGCACACCAAGCCTTTTTTAAAAGGCCAAAATTTTCAAAACTAGAAATTTTAGAAAACTTAAAATTTGATTCCGCATAACTTCAGATATATCCACCCTATCACCACGAATTAGAAATCCTTTAAAGGCTGGTATAATTTTCTTCTCATCGTTATCTTTTGTTGATATATGAGCTTTAGATTCGGAATGAAAATTATGAAATGCGATTTCCCGAGGTTTGCTTTGAATGTCGCCTAATTAATGCACTTACATACAAAAAACGAGAAGGAACGTGAGTCGCTTCTAGTCGCGACTCTACTTTTATACCCGTACTCAGTCAGTATATAAATTTATGAGATTATGATTAAAATTAAAAAAAAAATTTATTTATATTACATTTTACATTTTTTTGCTACATTTTTTAACTACATCTACATGTAAAATGTAGATAATACATCTAGAACAAATATTCTACATCTACCATTTAGATTCTACATCTCCTCCGCTAGGGGTTGCTCGCGCATTGCACAGGGCAGAGTGTGTGCGAGCGAGACAGAGAATGAATAGCGTCAGCAGCGCCAGAGGAGGTGGGGGAAGAAACTGAAAATTAATTTCTTTATTCTGGCTATAATAATGATCCGATCTGGTTAAGATTCGTTAATCTGATAGATATGGTCATTCTCTACGATACTGCGTTTTTAGTTTTATTGTATCTTCAAAATTGTGGATGCCACAGATTTTCGTCTTTTGTGAAGGCGGAAGGGGGCGGGGCGAAATTTTGAAATACACTTGATATCACATGAGTCTGGAAAATAAATTTGGTTGATCTAGCTCTTAAGGTCTCTGAGATCTAGGCGCTCATCAAGACAGACAGACAGACAGACAGACAGACGGACGGACGGACGGACGGACAGACAGACATGGCTCTATCGACTCGGCTATTGATACTGATCAAGAATATATATACTTTATGGGGTCGGAAAATTTTCCTTCTCTGCGTTACACACATCCACTTTTACCACAAATACAATATACCCCTTAACTCTTTTTGAGTACGGGTATAAAAAGGCACACAGGATATAACTTTTTTCGACTTTTGCTGAGTTCTTAGATGGCTTTAGCCATGTTTTCTATTACAATTATTATTCTTTTTACTATATAAAAATAAGTCGGGTTTCCTTCCTGACGCTATAACTCCAGAATGCACGAACCGATTTCCACGGTTTTGCATTCGTTGGAAAGGTCTCGGGCTCCGTGAGGTTTATAGCAAAGAAAATTCACGAAAAATTTCAACAGAAAAGCGGGAATATGTATTTGTATTATCTACTATATATTACAATACAGCGCCATCTCTGATACATAGCATGTACTACAAACCAATATTTTAAGTAGGCGCCGTTCTCTGTTCTCTGCTCAGTTAATTTCATGTGACAAACCAGTATTGTGTTCACTGTGAAAACGAAATTCGTTCCCTCACATTTCAATTGGAAACCATAAAATCAATCACGTGTATTGTGAAAATTTGTATTCAATTTCAACAGCAGGAATTTGTCTTTAAGGTGGTAAGTTGAACTGTGTAAATTATGTGGATCGTGCATTTGAGGTTAAATTCACCACTCTGTCCACAGTCCAAAATGCCTAAAGGACGACGTGCGAACATCGGCCTCCGCACAAGACATGCAAGCCAGCAACAAGTGTATTCACAGAACTTAAGCGAAGAAAGACAAAATATAATAAGAGAAAATTCCCGATTGGGACAGCGCGTGAGAACAAGAAGATCATTGGCATCATACAATCGCTTGGCATTCCAATATGATCCCACTGCGAACTACAGTGATGATGAAAATTTAGATATTGGACCAATGACGACTATATGCCGATATTGCAATGCGTTAAAGTTCAAAAGAGAAACGGCTGGATTGTGCTGCGCAAGTGGAAATGTCAAACTGGATCCATTACTTACACCACCACAGCCACTGAAACCATTGTTCGATGGAAGTGATCCCGATTCCAGCCATTTTCTTCAACACATCCTTGAATGCTTTCGCATGACTTCGCATGACTTCCTTTGGAGCTAATATCATTCGAGAAGGCGGCTTCATGCCGACTTGCAAGGTAAAAGATACAACACACATAACCTATCACTCACACCAACACAATGAATTGCAACACTTAACAACTACATATACACCACACACTACACCATCACACGATCAGAAGTTACACCGGAAAACATTTGTCATTTCATTGATTTTGGCCACTATTCGATCAAGATGTGACATAGCTTTGGCGTTAGCATCATCTGGAATTGCGGCGACTCTTCTAGATGGCGGTCGTACTGCACATTCTGCGCTTAAGTTGCCACTCAATTTAAACACAATTGATACTCCAACATGCAATATTTCCCGATCCATTGCAATGGGAAAATTGTTGATGCAATGCAAGCTCATTGTTTGGGATGTGCACAATGGCACATAAGAAATCACTTGAAGCACTTAACTTCACACTGAAGGATCTTCGGCGAAATTCAATCACCAAATGAAATGTTACATAAAACGAAGCCATCTGGTGGCGAAACGGAGTTCGCCGGGTTTGCTAGTCTCATATAAAAAAGTACATTCTTGAGAAAAGTTTTTTCCCATAATCTTTCTAACGTACAAGTAAAATGTTATCTTTTTAACTGTTATTAAACTAGGAATTTTCGTCCCGTGCTACATGTCCCGTGCGAATATGGTCTTAATTAAATTTAAAAAATACTACGAATCATATTAGCTTATTACTATTATGATTTTAAAGAGACATCATTGCACAACATGTATAGAAATTTGCATGAACATAGTGCCTCAACTTTTGCTGAAATATGAGTTTGAATTGATCGCCACGAAAACCTCTTTGTTCCGTGAGAATGGCTCGGTTTTTTGACAATATCTCGAAAACGATTAGAGGCCATAAATCGACCTTAGCACCACTTACAGGGCTAATCAAGAGGTGTATCATAAGGGTAAACATATTTGGAAAATCCGTCTTTTTTTTACCTTTTGTAATGTGCAGAATTAACAGGTGTGAGATAGTAAGTACCGATGTTGCTGGTACATACCATTCGGATGGTCGTACACCAATGGTATAGCAGGATTTCGGAGTGTGGGATCTTTCCTACTCCCCTATGTGCCATACAAACACATTTGCACAGATATTTTAGGTACACGTGATTCAACGTTCAGAAGGAACACTCAAACTAAAACAATAGGTTAGGTTAGGTTGAGGCGGCTGTCGGGATCGCCAGGAACCCGACACACTTAGGCCGGTTTCGGCCCGTTGCGATACCGCAAGGAGCATTTTCCCCTCCCCTCATGTGAGTCTATGTTATCCGTTGTCCCAACCGGATGCCCGTATGAAGTTTGCGATCCTTCTGGGACACATTGCAGACATGTCTGAGATGTCAATTAAGAAAGGTGAGCCCAAGTATTGAAGTCTCCTTCTGCTGAGAGCCGGACAGAAGCAGACCAGGTGTTCCACTGTCTCCTCCTCGTCCTCATCTCTACAGCTTCGACAGAAGTCGTTGTAGGTGGCACCCAGTCTGTTTGCATGTGTGCCTATTAACCAGTGTCCCGTAAGGGAGCGTATGACTGAGCTGCACCTTTTCCTGCCAAGCTTGCAGAGCTCATCGGTGCGCTTCTTATTTATGTTAGGCCATGTTTGCCTAGTTATGCGACATAGTGACACTGTCTGCCATCTGTCGTTTGTGAGCTGCTTGTAGTGCTCCTTTATTTTGAGCTTACATGTGGCCATTGGCATACGAATGTCCTCCTTATCGTGGAGAAGGGGGACTGTTGTACCAGCTCTGGCCAGCTCGTCTGCTATACAATTGCCTTCAATGTCCTGGTGGCCCGGAACCCATATTAGGCTGATTTCAAACTGATGAGCCATCTCGTGAAGAGATTTGCGACAGTTTGCCACGGTAGCCGAGCTAGATGTTATCGCATTTAGCGATTTGATCGCGGCTTGGCTATCACTGTAGATATTTATGTTAGTTGCCGTAATGGCTACTTCGTGAAGACAGCACAGAGCTTCCTTGATCGCTATGACTTCCGCTTGGAAGACACTGCAGTGATCTGGGAGCCTGAAGGAGTGCCTTATGTTTAGTTGTTCGGAGTATACACCCCCTCCGACCTTGTTGTCCAATTTCGAACCGTCTGTGTAGATTTGTATGGCTCCATCTGGGCCAGGAGGTCCCTCGAGCCATTTATCTCTTTGGGGGATGATTATTTCAAAAATAATAAAAAAAAAATAAATTCAATGAATGGATTATGGGACTACCGACAAATAGTAGGGCTATATTCCGTTAATGTCGGGGAAATCAGATGACCTTGACCCCTTCTCTACCCTCCCTACCTTTTGTATACCTTCTAACTGACGGCATACCCTTAGCAAGTGTATCTCTCTACAGTAATTCGGACTCAATCATGCTCTACTTAGGACAAACGCAACAGATTTAGGACTTCATTTATATCTATGATTTATCATTTAATACAAAAAAAAATTAGACTTCATGTTCGTATCCATGGCGGTGTAACAATAAAGGTAGTAAATATTACAAATTTAGATATATATACAGAAAAATTAATAATATATATAAAGAGACATTATAATGATTCAAAAGCAAATGCGAAGCTTCCGCAAGAAGAGTAATAAATGGAAGATCCTTAATTAAGAGGTTCATAAACAAGAAACTCAAAGTTGGCGGACACTATGTTGTTTGTTACATTCGTTACTCACTCATACTTTATATACATTTTCCAGCGTATCCGTTGAGCTCAAGGGTGACGTAAAACATATGTTCTAAGGAAAGAATAAATTATATAAAAATGTGTCTATACTTTCGAGCCAAGCCCTTATAGATCTTCCCTTCTTACCTCTTTACGGGACAAGGGCATTTCATAAAGTCACTTTAGTGCAACAAAAAAAACTTAAAATTAGTAATAATTGAATATATAAAGTTATACAGTTATTTCTTTTTGCAGAGGCAAAAACAAAGAGAAGCTTAATTTGATAATTAGAAATAAAATGATTATTGAAAGAAGCTATTGAAACTAAACTATTAAGACTTCATGATTTCGACTCTCGTTTTCATAAAATACGGTCCCGATGTTTATGTTCTGTTCTGCACATAGAGAAGTACTCATTCAAAAGAAAAGCTATCCAAAAGCTTTGACGGCGCACATATTTTGGAAGCGAGAAGGGTGACATTTACGGCCTATTGGTTTCTTCAAAACTGTTAGCACTCATTTTAATTGATTGGGCTTTTCCTCCACATTATATGGGCCTGCTTTCAGCTATGTTCGCCCCCTTGTGCCAGAAGATTTTCTTTTTCTATTCGGTGTTAGATTCGTTGATAAATTTGGTGGCTTCCCGGGAATTCCGAAGTCTTTCCCGGCGCTTCTGATGAGCCCCGTTTACGTAGAGTCAGTTCCTACAGACGGGAAAGCAATCTGATTTCCAGCACTAGAACGTACACTTTTTTTAGAAGGTTTTCACTGATATGATGTTACCTTTTGGGGATCTATATTAATTAACGCCACTGAGCAATTCGAGCCACTGGAATTATTATTTTCCTCATTTCG
This sequence comes from Drosophila subsilvestris, assembly GCA_035043285.1. Taxonomy (NCBI): domain Eukaryota; kingdom Metazoa; phylum Arthropoda; class Insecta; order Diptera; family Drosophilidae; genus Drosophila; species Drosophila subsilvestris. The sequence goes on along the minus strand of JAWNNB010000908.1, from coordinate 59,146 downwards.
ACCTGTGCACGCGTATTTAATTTTATCACCTTATGTATGCGGAGACACTTCTAATCGGCTGCAGTTTTGCTCTTGCAATGACCTACCGAGAATTTTCGTCTAGCGTTAGCTTCTGCTTTACTTTGGAAGCTTTGGCTTGCACGACTAACGGAGGGATCGTATGATCATAATAACAGCTTACCTAAAGCATCTGCCAATAACGGGGTAATCGTACGATTCTAGTCCAAGCTTATACATAAGGTGCTTACTCCCAACGATCCACACGTTTTAAGCTTTCCTGCAGAAGCTCTTACTGTCTTCTCTCTGTCCGCTCTCTTATCTTACTTCTACCAGAATGTAAAGACAAAGCCTCTCAAACTTTTCGGTCTTATATTAATGGAAAGACAATATCTCTCAAACTGTTCAGTATGAATTGCTGGGTCTAAACTGGCCACTACACTTTTTACCACTTGTAATGCGTACGACTGTCCCGTTCGACTTCAGAGAAACTCCAATATATAAAAATGCAGAGATAAAAATGTATAGTGCATCATCACGTGAAAACGGCTGAGCAGAATCGGTTTAAATTTGTATTTTTCTTTTGTATTTGCCAAGAGAATGTTTCTACGAAAGAAAAACCATCGATCACGAAAAATTCTTTTTAGAACGGCTGGACCGATTTGGCGTAAATTTCGTTCGATTGTTCGTATTTGCCAAAAGAATGTTTTTACGAAAGAAAATTTTGGGAAAACCAACCTTCGATCGCAATAAAAGTGATTTTGTATTTATTTCTTTTATGGAAGTAGACGAAGAGCAAATTGTCATAGTCGAAGATTAGTTCTAAACTCGATATATTATTCATCAATTGAGTTATAATATGCCTGCTATTAGACGATTAAACCTTGGACGACGTACACGTCGTGGAATAAGTAATCGGAATGTCTCTATTAATCTAACGTCAGAGGAACGTGCAGAAGTAAATGAATGGAGAGGTGCCCATATTGCACAGGTTCGCGATGCAGCGCCCTGGTTCGAAACGGTAGACCTGAATCGCGCTGCTTTCGAATACGATTGCGCAAAAGCCTACCAAGATCTTCGCTGCGTTGATTTTGGTTCATTGTCATTCGTATGCCAGCAATGCAATGCATTGAAGTTTAAATCGGAAACCAAAGGCATATTCTGCGTTGGCGGAAAGGTAAAATTTACCGTTTTGTCTCATCTGACATAGCCATTCTATTCGTTTCTCTATAAAAATACAATCCAATCAAAACATTTCCTGGCGAATACACAAATATAACGGAATCAAAACCGCTGGTGGGAGTCCCACCAAAACGGCAAATTTTTGTATCGCGGCTTGCCCCTGACCTTACATCTAACGATGTAACTGATTTTATTCAAAGCAAAATAAAAGCCGATGGCTTAAAGGTGGAGAAGTTTAATTTCTCTTATGCCAGGAGATAGCTTCCTTTAAAATAAGCTTCTCCTCGACTCATTTCGCCACCATTTGCTCTGCCAACTTTTGGCCGGAGGATTTGGTGGTGAAAGAATACAAGGCTAAGAAGAAGAATAGTCCCCCCATAACTCTTCCTAGTGCTCAGACCAGTGCGCCATCTCTATCTCCACCCTCATCTTCCCGCTCTACTTCTACTTCTACCCATCCAAAAAACTAACTTCCTCTCTTTTAGCTACCTACCAGAATGCCAGAGGCTTGCGTAGTAAGCTCAGCACTCTTTTTCTTGAGAGTCTCGCATTCTCGTCCCACGTTATTGTGTTTACCGAGACCTGGCTAAAGCCGGACATCCTTAGTTCCGAAGTTTTGGCAGGTCGGTACACAATCTTTAGAAATGACCGTTCGTCTCGACGTGGAGGAGGGGTCCTCATTGCAGTGGACTCAATCTTTACGTCGGAACATTTCATAGTCCAGGCTCAACAAGACCTGGAATTCCTGTGCGTAAAACTGATTCTCTCAGGCTTTTCCATTTTCATTACTTGCTCGTATATTCCACCTTCCTCGGATACCTTAATATACGAGCATCACTTGTCCGCTTTAAAAACGGTTTCTTCCTCGCTATCAGATAAAGACCATATGATAGTTCTTGGCGATTTCAATTTGCCAGGTACTGTTTGGTCTTCGGTTAACGAGTCTAATAACCTTGTGCCCATGTCACGACATGACTTTATTGACGGCTTGTTGGACCTATCCCTGTCTCAAGTCAACCATGTGAAAAATTCCTTGGGTCGATTGCTTGATCTGTGCTTTGTCTCAGATCCGACCATAGCGTTGCTAACCCGAGCCCTTCCGCTCTCTATACCTGAAGACTCCTACCATCCTACATTCGAAGTGTCGGTCGATATTGGGCCTACTGTATTGGATCGAACGGGTAGGCTGTCTGAACGTGTCCGTTGCTTTCGCAAAGCCGAGTTTACGAAGCTTAATAACCTCATTAGGGATTTTGATTGGTCCGCTCTGTACGTGTGCACTGACGTTATGAAAGGCACAAACATATTTTACAATGTACTCGACACACTTTTTGATTCTTGTGTCCCACTTTCTTGTCCGGTTAGATCTGGGAAGCCTCCTTGGTTTACCAAAGAGTTATCCAGTCTAAAAAACTTAAAATCAAGACTATATAACAAATTTCAAGAAGTTGGTTCTTCGACTTCTCTCTCTCGCTATGTATTAGCTCGGTCAAATTTTTCCGTTCTTAATGCCCAATGCTATAAAAATTACCTATCTCGATGCAGGATACGCTTTTCACAGGACCCCAAACAGTTTTACAGCTTCGTAAATAGTAAGCGTAGAACGTCCGCACATCCATCCTCGCTATCATTTATAAATATGACGGCAAAAAAAGATCAGGCAATCGCCGTTCTTTTCGCCCAATTTTTCCAAACAACCTATTCCCTTGACAGCTACTCTGGTCAGCCGTGATCCATACAGTTTACCAAGGTCGAATGGCATTTTCAGCCCCTTGTTAAATGAAAGTTCACTGCTTCATGATCTTCGACTAGTTAAGCCGGTGTTTTCACCAGGTCCTGACGGAGTTCCCGGCTGTGTACTCAGGTACTGTGCCGACGCTCTGTGTGGACCCCTGCTTAAACTATTCACCCTATCCATTAATTCTTCATGCTTCTCCCGATCTGGAAGGAATCTTTTATTATTCCTCTCCATAAGAAAGGTAGCAAGTCTGATGCTAATAATTATAGAGGTATATCTAAGTTATCCGCTATTCCTAAAATGTTTGAAAAAATTTTAACTCCGCATTTGCAACATCTCTGCAAATCACTTATATCTCCATCTCAGCACGGATTTATAAAGCGACGATCAACAACCACAAATTTATTGGAGTTTACCTCTTTTATCATTAAAGGCTTCCAATGTAACTTTCAGACGGATGTTATCTACACTGATTTCAGTAAAGCATTCGACTCTGTAAACCACTCCCTTCTAGCACAAAAACTTGACCTTTTAGGGTTTCCACCTAATCTTTTGAGATGGATTTCTAGCTATCTTCGTTCAAGGTCTCAAAGAGTCCTCTTCAAAACTCCTTCTCTTCACCTGTTAAGGTTACTTCTGGAGTACCACAGGGCAGCCATCTAGGCCCCCTACTTTTCAAACTCTTTATTAATGACCTGCCTTCAGTATTAACAAATTCTCGAGTACTCATGTATGCGGATGATGTTAAACTCTGTGTCCAGTACAAGGACATTTCATTTCACTCTCGCTTGCAATCCGATCTCAATAACTTTCAGTCATGGTGTTGTGCAAATATGTTACACCTAAATGCCTCGAAATGCAAAGTTATGACATTTCATCGGTCCAGCCCCATGTTAGCTCCTTACACCCTTTGCGGTGGTTCTCTTGAGAGAATTACATTGGTTGATGATCTTGGTGTTAAACTTGACCCCAAGTTAAAGTTTTCTGAACACATTTCCACCATGGTAAATGAGGCCATGGGCGTGCTTGGGTTTATAAAGGAGTCAAAGGAGTTTGACGATCCCTACATAACGAAGACTCTCTATACCTCGCTTGTTCGTCCGATTTTAGAGTACAGCTACACCAGGACCGTATAGAATCAGTCCAGAAAAACTTTTACTTTTTGCTCTGCGTGGCCTCAACTGGGATGCAGATGTGAGACTGCCATCTTACCCTCGTAGACTGCTTTTAATAAACCTTCCAACCTTAGTTAGTCGTAGAAAAATGCTTGGTGTGATTTTTATGCACAACCTGATCAAGGGTGACGTAGATAGCCCTGACTTGTTGAGTCGCATAAACTTTACGATTCCTGTTAGATCTACTAGAAACTTTACCCCTTTGTTCCTTCCACTTTGTAGATCAAATTATTCCTTGCATGAACCGTTTAGGGTCTTATGCTCGGACTATAATTCTCTCTACCTTATAGTATCCACCACTAATTCCCTTCCTCTTCTTAAATCACTAATATTAACATACCTTTCCCGTAATTAGTCCTATTTCTTAGCTATCTTTTCATGTTTAGCTCTTGAGTTGTGTTTAGCTCTAATTTTCCTCGAACATTAGTCTAACCTCTATCTTTCCTGCATGTTCGCGATCGGTTCGGTAACACGCGTCGCGCGTCATGCGGCAGCGCCCCCGGTCGGTTGGGCGGGAGGAGGGGCTGCGATTCTAGCCTGGGTTCCGCGCGTAACAGGCTTCGGCTTGGTGTCGCATGGGCCACTTGATAGTGCAGTCATTGCATATCAACGTCCAGACAAAAAAAAAAAAAAAAAAAAATTGCAACGAGTATACAAGACTCATCGGTCATATCATTGACTTCAATACCCATTGATGTTCTGTCGTGGAGATGGTGGCTATCACTTAAATATAAAGATGGTCAATGCAACGAAAGGTTTGCTTAAAAGTCATTATTTCTTTTTTCATTCAATTAAGTTGGAAAAAATAATATTTCAGGAGAAGAAAAATATAAAGGTCAGCGCAATGAATTTGTATGCGTGTCGATTGATGATTCCACAAGATACCTTTTAAGATCTGTTGAGATATCGCCGGTTTTTTCAACAGTACTGCGTCGACATGTACGCAAAGGTCGAAATGGAGCGGCTCAATTTAATTCGTTTTAATCAGTCGAAGTGACGATCAGAAGAATAGATCAACTTGCGTGACGCCATTGCTACTGGAGGAAACGCCGCCAACATAGGCTGTTTGGCCATTCTCCAAGCTAATTATGTTGGAAGCCCGCGCCACAAGCATGAGTACGCTCAAGATGCGATTACGTATGTGCGGAATTACAGACGTCCGGATTTATTTATCAAGAATCTGTTACTGACAGGACAAACATTCAGCGATCAACATGATATCATTGCACGAGTTTTCAAAAATTCGGAATGCCAGCGCCAAATTGTTCGATGACGATGCATTCAATCGTGACTTTCAACGGGAGCAAGACTATGATCGAGATAAGCTGGCCGAAAGAGTCCGAAAAAATGTTCCGCTGTTGAACGCCGAGCAGAAGAACGTGTACGATTCGCTTATGAAGGTTTTTGACGAGGGAACGGGTGGAATTTACTTTCTCGATGCTCTCGGTGGGACAGGAAAGACATTCGTAATATCATTGATTCTGGCAACAATTCGATCAAGATCTGAAATTTCATTGGCGGTTGCATCCTCTGGAATTAATGCCACATTTGTGGAAGGCGGTCTTTGGAGGTAGACCTATAAAGAGTTTACGAGGAAATTTAAGATTATTTGTTGGGGCTACAATATTGCTCTCTGGGGATTTCTGTGAAACGTTTCCAGTCCAAAATCAACTGCTGCCGATGAACTTAGTGCATGCCTGAAATCTACGTCTTTGTGGCAGCATGTCAAGAAGTTGGAGTTGACCACAAACATGAGAGAATCGTTGCAGAAAGACCCATCGGCTACTGAATTTTCGAGACAACTGCTGGCGCTTGGTAATTTCTAAATTCCTGTTGATATTTTGACTGGATTGATAGAGTTCAAATTTTGGCGAGCTTACTTCGTCTAAGGAGGAACTAATCACTAAAGTGTTCCCCGGCATTGCAAAAACTTATACAAATCTTGATTGGACTAGTGAACGGGCAATACTAGCAGCGAAAAATAAGGATGCCGATATCCTGAATTACAGTATTCAAGATCAAAACGCTGGAAAGCTGCATTCATAGAAATTGGTTGACAGCGTGACTGACGAGGATGAACCGACAATCTATCCCACGGAATTTTTTAACAGACTTGATGCGCCAGGAACTCCTCCGCACAATTAACTGCCAAAGGTGGAATCGATCACAATCATGCTGCGGAATCTGAATCATCCGATATTGTGCAACGGTTCGCTGTAAAGAAACTGATGAACAATTTGATTCAAGCGACAATCACCAAAGGAAAATTCAAGGGGTGGTATTCCTTATCCCACGTATTCCGATTATTCCAACTAATCTTCCATTCCAAGAGGATTCAGTTCCCCGTTCGATTGGCTTTTGCGATGAACATCAATATTTTCTGTGTATAAGATCATTTATTAGGTATCGTTTAAAGTATTGTTCATAAAAATCTATGGAAAAACTACTGAGCTAAAATTAGTTGACCAACGACCAACTTTAAAGTCCACTCGGTAAAATACGTTTTTAGGGCGTTGGTCAACTAATTTTAGCGTAGTCGTTTCTCGTTAGATTTTTATGAAGAATACTTTGAGCGACGCCTAATTAATGCACTTATACACAGAAATTATAAGGATATAAGGATCAACTTTTCCTGGGTTTCTAAAAATTTCGTAAAAAATCATTAATTTTGAAAGCTTAAAATTTCCTAGACGTTATTAAATCGCAAGGCCAATCTTTGGAAGTCTGTGGGATTAATCTCGAATTCCCCTTTTTTTCGCACGGTTAGCTGCAAGTTGCCTGCTCGCGTGTTAGCAAACCGGATTCGTTGTTTTTTGCTCCGAAAACCAAGTCGAAAAAAAATTGCTTAGCACATCGGACTTTTATTTTATTATCAATCTGGAGATTATCTAAAGCCATTAAAATGGGCCGAGGCAACGTTCGTCCGGTCCGCTAGTAAAAGTATAAATACCAACAACACACTCACCACCCACTACTCAAACTTAACTCAGCAACAAACAAAACGACTCGACCAAATAAAATGCAACAGACTCCGATTGGGTCACTCAAGCCCCAAATTAAATTTTTTTAAATAAAAACTACTGCTTGATAGAATCTAGACATTAAACAAATATTATACATAATGTAACCATACAACATAAAAACATTTGAAGAACTCTACAGTCGATAGTCCTGCCAGCTAGCAATATTAAGAACACATGTCGGACTTAGCTTTGCAATTTGTTCCTGACAACAAATATATAAATAAATAAATAAATTATATATATATAATTATAAAAGGGCCTAAAACGTTGCGCCAGAAACGTCCACACGGTAAAATAAGTTTTTAGGGCTTTGGTCCACTAATTCTAGCTCAATCGTTCCTACATAGAATTTTATGAAACGACTCCTAATTAATGCACTTATACATAGAAAATACGAGAAGGAACGTGAGTCGCTTCTAGCCGCGACTCTACTTTTATACCCGTACTCAGTCAGTAAATAAATTTGTGAGCTTATGATTGAAATTTAAATAGAAATTTTAAAATTTTACAATTTTTTGCTACATCTGTTAACTACATATACATCTAAAATTTAGATAATACATATAGAACAAATATTCTACATCTACCATTTATATTCTACATCTCCTCCGCGAGGGGGCGCTCACACGTTGCACAGGGCAGAGTGTGTGCGAGCGAGAAAGAGAATGAGTAGGGTCAGCATCGCCAGAGGATGTGGGGGAAGCAACTGAAAATTAATATCTTCATTCTGGCTGTAATAACACTATCCGACACGATTTTTCCTCAAGGAACAAAACCAAATTTTTCCTAAAGATTGGGGGCTTAGAAATGGTTTGATGATATTTTTTTTATATATATATAATTATAAAAGGGCCTAAAACGTTGCGCCAGAAACGTCCACACGGGGCTTAGAAATGGTTTGATGATATTTTTTTTTCTATGACAGAACTTATTTTTGAAGAATTTTTGAAAACTGGTATTTTTTTAAAATCTATTTTTAGAGGTAGCGCTCCTTTTTTTCACCAACTCAAGCATCTGAGTGTGAAGAACTTTTTTATTCTGAAAAGATAATTTAAAAATCTAGAAGGAAAGCCCAAACAAATGAGCAAAAAATACATATTTGAAGGTTTGAACTGCCAATTGGAAACAAAGCAAACGAAAAGGACTTGTATTTTTTGGTACCTGATCGCCTTCCGGGAGTTGGGCCCGCAACCTTGAAAAAGGTTTTTTTTGCTCATATTTTCATTTTTTAGGTTTGGTTAACGAACTTTAGCTGCAAAGTTTCTCCATAGATTTTAATGAGTAATACCGTAAACGACGCCTAAAAAATGAACCTATACACAAAAAACGAGAAGGAACGTGAGTCGCTTCTAGTCGCGACTCTACTTTTATACCCGTACTCATTCAGTATATAAATTTATGAGATTATGATTAAAATTAAAAAAAATTTTAATATTTTACATTTTACATTTTTTTGCTACATTTGTTAACTACATCTACATGTAAAATGTAGATAATACATCTAGAACAAATATACTACATCTACCATTTAGATTCTACATCTCCTCCGCTAGGGGTTGCTCGCGCATTGCACAGGGCAGAGTGTGTGCGAGCGAGACAGAGAATGAATATCGTCAGCAGCGCCAGAGGAGGGGGGGAAGCAACTGAAAATTAATTTCTTCATTCTGGCTATAATAATGATCCGATCTGATTCAGATTCGGCAATCTGATAGATATAGTCATTCTCTACGATACTGCGCTTTTAGTTTTATCGTATCTTCAAAATTGTGGCTGCCACAGATTTTCGTCCTTTGTGGAGGCGGAAGTGGGCATGGCGAAATTTTGAAATACACTTGTAGCAGTGTGATATCACATGAGTCTCGAAACTAAATTTGGTTGCTCTAACTCTTATAGTCTCTGAGATCTAGGCGCTCATCAAGACAGACAGACGGACAGACGGACGGACAGACAGACATGGCTCTATCGACTCGGCTATTGATACTGATCAAGAATATATATACTTTATGGGGTCGGAAAATTTTCCTTCTCTGCGTTACACACATCCACTTTTACCACAAATACAGTATACCCCTTAACTCTTTTTGAGTACGGGTATAAAAACATAGTATATAATTTTTTTTCGACTGTTCCTGATTTTTTAAAGTCAAAATTTTGTAAAAAATACTGCACAAAAATCATAATTTTTGCATTTGAATGCTTTTTTTTCCCAGACGGTAAGCTGAAATCACAAAGTGTTTGGGCTTTACTTCTAGCTGTTTAAATTATCTTTCCAGAATAGAAAAGTTATTCACAACCAGATGTAAGATACTTGAGTTTTGTGAAAAAAGAAGCGCTACCTCTGAAAAAAGCTTTACAAAAAAATCCCAGAACTCAAAAATTTTTCAAAAAAAAGTTCTGCCATAGAAAAAAAACCATAATTCTTTACAACATTTTAAAGCCCCATATCTATCAGAAAAAATCGGTTTGGATCCTTGAGGAAAAAAAAGTTCGATTTTGTCGTGTAATGTAATCATCCGATCTGATTCAGATTCGGCAATATGATAGATATGGTCATTCTCTACGTTACTGCGTTTTTAGTATTATCGTACCTTAAAAATTTTGGCTGTCACAGATTTTCGTCCTTTGTTAAGGCGGAAAAAGGCGAAACGAAATTTTGAAATACACTTGTAACAGTGTGATATCACATCAGTCTGGAAACGAAATTTCGCTGCTCTAGCTTTTATAGTCTCTGAGATCTAGGCGCTCATAGGGACGGACAGATGGCCAGACGGACAGACGACTCGGCTATTGATGCTGATCAAGAATATATACTTTATGGGGTCGGAAAAATGTCCTTCTCTGCGTTACACACATCCACTTTTACCACAAATACAGTACGTGGGGACGTGCGCTCTCTTTGAATTGTGATTTTCGACTCTAGGGCGGAAAAGCGGGCCGAATTCGCCAAGAGCGAGAGAGAGCTTTATTGCGCTCCTGCTTCGCCGTAAACTATCTTAACTAGACTTCAAATTAACAAATACAAAATTGTCGGCGTGATGCGATACTGGCCCCGTTGAAGGCCTGTGGGGCTTCAACCCAAAGGCAGGAGCACCAACTTATGGATCGGCCTCCTGTATACCGCTCCGCTGCTCGTCCTGAGGTCGACCAACCTGACCTTTCCGTCCTGCTCGGCGGTGGTTGCGACGACCCTTCCGAGTAGCCACTGTTGTGGCGGAATGTTGTCCTCTGCGACGATGACGAGGTCGCCCTCCTTGACGTTGGGTTGCTCCTGGTGCCACTTGCATCGTATTTGCAAGGCCAGCACATACTCCCGGGATCATCGCTGCCAGAACATTTGCCTGGCTGACGAGACAAGCCGCCATCGCCTTAAGCAACTGAGGCCCTCCTGGTCCAAGGTCCGTGATGCTGGAGGTGCGATGAGCGGCCCGCCTGTCAGCAGGTGCCCGGGAGTGAGAGCGTCTCCGTCGCTTGGGTCTGGGCTTAGGGGTCCCAGAGAGCGCATGTTGAGCACCGCCCCGATGCCCACCATCACGCTCTCTAGCTCCTCGGCAGTGAAGAGCGCGCTTCCGGCCGACCTCAGCAGGAGGTTTTTGGCCGACTTCACTCCTGCCTCCCACAGTCCGCCCATGTGTGGAGCTCGAGGTGGCAGGAAGGCGAACTCGCAGCCGCTTCTCGCTGCGAACTCGCTTATCGCGTCCACCTCTGCCTCGATGCTCTTCCTGAGCTCCTGGAAGTGGCGACTTACTCCTACGAAATTTGTATCAATTTGACCAACAAACCTTTGAAAGGCCAATAAGAACGAGTTAGACGTCAGATCGGAGAAAATTTCTAAATGAACCGCCTGGGACGCAAAACAGACAAATAACGCTATGTAGGACTTACAAGGGGGCCTTCCGCGAATTTTCAGCGTCGTATAGACTGGGCTACAAAAATCAACGCCACATACTACGAATGGGCTGAGAGCACGGAGCCGGTCTGCGTGTAGATTTCCCATCAATTGGGTCTGCAGTCGAGGCTTGCATTTAAAGCAGCGGATGCACGACCTGACTGTCGCCCGGCAGACTTCCTGAGCGTATACTATCCAAAGACGCTGCCTAAGGATGCTCACCAGTGCTCGTGGGCCGGCATGAAAATTCGTTTGATGCAGATAGTGATTAAAGGTCTGCACAAACTGCGAGCGTTTTGTCAACAACAGCGGAAACTTGGCATTGTATGATATAGGAGCGTTAACTAGTCGGCCCCCCAACTCTCAACAACGAAAGGGAGAACCAAGTCCCCATTTCCTCATTGATAAAGGGATTTAAACGCTGAAGACTGGGGCCTAACCTGCTGCCTTTACGAACCCTTTCGATATCTTCCTGATACTCGTTTTTCTGGATCAACTCGACAATTTTGTGAAAAGCCCCAGCCCCCAGCCCCCATTTTTGGTGAAAGTGAAAACCGGAGCCTGCCTGTATGTGAAAAAAGTGCCACCTATGAAAAAGTTTTCAAAAATTCTTCAAAAATAAGTTCTGTCATAACAAAAAAAACCATAATTCTTTCAACAACTTGAAAGCCTCAAATCTATCAAAAAATATCGGGTTGGTTTCTTGAGGAAAAAAAAGTTAGATTTTGTCGATATTTTGCATACAGGATTTTCCCATTTGTTACAATATTTACATTTATTATATATCAGAAATTTTGTTACCTAATATTCATCTTATGTTTATTTTTCAATTCCAAGGACTTCTTTTAGTGCCAAATGGAGAAAATTTGGGTTATTGGTTTGGCGACGAAAATCAGAACCCGCCTAATGCATTTTCTGTAAGCAACATTACACAAAATGGCACTCACAAGATACAAAGCTCTTCAAAGAATTCCCATCCCTGGGGAATTTTTTTTACTGTTTTGGGAACAGTTCTCCTTGACTTTGACGCTGATGCTTGTCAAAGTCCTTCAAGAGCGTATTTACTGGATGTATGTGTTCCAGAAGATCATGCCAAGGGTCTCTCTACTTTCACTATTATGGCAGGACTAGGAGGATTTTTTGGATATTCAATGGGAGGCCTTAACTGGGATGAAACAGAAATTGGTAAGCTAATTAATACACCAATTACATTAGCTTAATTTTTATATAACTGATTCAGGTCGTCGATTGGGAGGACATGTCAAGGCTGTTTTCACAATAATAACTTTTATATTTGTCGCTTGTGTTACATTAACAATTACCAGCTTTTCTGAAATACCCCTATGGGCACTATCGAGTTCAGAAAATAGTGACTATCTAAAGAAAAAAGAAGATCCAGAAGTGCCTCTTTCAACTTACGGTGCAGTTGACATTGACGTACCTAGCATGAACGCTGAAAATAGAAAACAGGTAAACAAATTTTATTATTTTGAAATTTCTGAAATTTTTAAGGACAAGTTATTAGTTCTGTAGATGCTCGTATTTATTTTCAAGGTATGTACATTAGAGTGGGCGAAAGTCCAAATTTGTTTATATTTAAGTCGGCTATAGAAAGTTGTGCTAAGGGATTTTAAAACAAGGAAAATACAATTTTTTAATCGTTTAACGTTTGACCCTAGCCCGAGGTCAAAATATTTGCGGGGGTCAAACGTTAACCGATTTAAAAAAATTTGTTTATGTTTTTTTTCCGTCAACCGTCAACGACTTCAGACGTATTTTTGTATCGCTCCGCCGTGAAAATCAAATAATCGCAATTAATCGACAATTAATTCGCGAAAAATAAAATCTCGGGGTATGCATGGGTACCTGTACTCGTGTAGCCCATGAAAATCAACAAATCGCGTAATAAAGATTAATAGAATTAGGATAAAAGAAAAACAAATGTCAACGCATAAGAGCACTAGCTCGGTAAAATTCACAAGCTCTGTAACCAAAGCCAAAATGAGCCAAGCCCGGCAGCAGAAACAAGACGAGCGTCGGCTCTCGTAAATAAAAAGCAACGCTTACTTCTCCACACGCTCTCTCTCCCCTGCATTGCAAAGTGGGTCATGGAGTGCTCAGTGCCCATCCCCCAATTCTTACGGCCTCGCCAATGATTTGCTAATAGCAACGACTACAAGCACAATGCACTCGCTTAAAACTGTGACATCGACCACAGGAACGACAAAAACTACAACAACAACAACTTCAACTGCTCAACGCCCGGTATTGTCAACCCACTGCGACAATCCCCACCCCTCCCAGCCGATAAGCTCAAAAAACGCTAACGTAGCGTTAATTCAGGCCGGGCACGATCGGTACGTACAAATTAAGCGAAAATTGAGCCAGAAAGCTGCGAAGAAAGCACCAAAACTAAAAAAGATAGATGAAAACGCTGTGCCACATAAGCCAATGGCAAACAACAGATTCGCGATCCTCAGTGTCCAAAATGAGGATCAGGATGAGGCTCGAACGGCAAAGGCGTCCAAAGTAAGGCCGCCACCTATTTATGTACGGCAGGCGAATTGTGCTATGCTAGTTAAAAAAGTATCAGATAAAATTGGCGCAGACACATTTTATGTCACGCATATAAAAAGGGGTAACATAAATGAAACTAAAATACAAGTGAAAGACGAAGAAAGCTATCAATCAGTGGTCAAATACCTCGAAAACGAAAAATTGAATTACTACATCTACCAACTTAAAAGTAGCAAAGGATTACAAGTGGTTATCAAAGGAATCGAACCAACAGTTTCAATCAATGAGATAATAGATGGACTTAACGATAAGGGCTTCGAGGTCAAAACGGCTATAAACATAATAAATAGAAATAAAATTCCCCAGCCAATGTTCAAGGTAGAACTGACACCTGGCAGTATGCACATAAGTAAAAATGAAGTTCACCCAATCTACAAGCTTCAATATCTACTGCACCGTAGGATCACCATTGAGGAACCGCACAAACGAAATGCACAAACTGCCAGGAATATGGACACACGAAATCTTATTGCACTCTACGGGCAGTCTGCGTTGCCTGTGGGGATGTCCATCTCACTGAGGCCTGTCCCGTAAACAAGGAAGACCCATCTGCCAAAAAATGTAGCAACTGTGGGGGAAACCACACTGCCAACTATAGAGGGTGTCCTGTCTATAAAGAATTAAAAAATCGCCTAAGCCAACAGAACCCAGTCGTTCGACAAAACTTACCATATTTTCCATCAACTACGACTCCAGGAGTTTCTTTTGCTCAGGCGTTTAGTTACAATAACGGGTCGTCTCTAAGCCGACACCTCAACAAACCACTGCAGGAATGATGCCGCATCAGGAATCAAACCAGATCCCAGAAATTACTGCCCAGCATACCCCTACAAATCCGTCCCAATGGCCTTGTGGAATCGAGTCAATGCTGGCAACTATAACAAACACAATGGTAGCAATACAACAAACGATGCAGGAGCTTATGCGCAATCAAAACCTCCTCCTGGAGTTCTTACTCAAACATAAATCTGTTTAAATGGGTTGCCTAAATATTTCTTTCTGGAATGCAAATGGCATTTCACAGCACAAGTGCGAGCTCTTGAAATTCCTCGCTCAACACGACATCGACGCCATGCTCACATCAGAGACTCACCTAACAAATAAAAATTATTTTCACCTTGATGGCTATAACTTCATTGCGACTAATCATCCCGATGGTAAGGAGGTACTGGCGTTCTGATCAAGAATCGCAGAAGGAATTATCCGTTGCCATCATTTGCTACACCTTATCTACAGGCAACATCCATTCCTATTGAAATTCAGAGCGGATACATAAACCCAGTAGCAGTATACTGCCCACCGCGTTTCTGCATTTCCGAAGCAGAATTTATAAAATTCTTCGACCTATTAGGTGACCGATTTATACAAGCTGGTGACTACAATGCCAAGCATACCCATTGGGGATCTCGACTTACCAACCCAAAAGGAATAAAACTATATTACGCTATAATAACGCCAAGAAACATACTAGACTTTATCTCTCAGGGCAAGCCTACATATCCAAAGAAACAACCCGACTTGATTGATTTTGCAGTTACATGAAGAGTGCAGATCCATGTAGAACACTTAACAGATTTTTCATCTGATCACTCGCCCATTCTACTTCAACTTGACGACCATCCACAGCTTTCGGAACGCCCACACTTTCTAACATCTAGCAAAACAGATTGGCCTAAATACAGAAAGTAAATATGCTCCCATATTGATGGCTGCCCAAAAATGTATTGTAAAGATGACATTGATAGCTCTGTTGAAGCATTAGTATCCGCAATGTCACTGGCGGCAAAACAATATTAAAAGCTGGTAAACTTCCCAACAACAGTCGTGTTTCTAGGCACATTGAAGTGCTGCAACGCGATAAAATAAGGCTTCAGCGAGATTCGCAAGCCCACAGATTACCTGCCTCGAAAGAGCGGCTGAACATAGCCAACCACCTATTACGCAGAGCCCTAGAAGATGAAAGACACCAAGCTGAAATAAACTATATGGAGCAACTGTCCTTAACTTTTAAACGATTCTCACTGTGGAAAGCTAAGTCTTGCGTATATCCACCATCACCTGAATCACCTTTGCGTACACAAACAGTAGAGTAGGCTCGCAGCAATAAAGAGAAGGGAAATACATTTGCCATTCATCTAGAAAACGTCTTCAAACCACACCCAGCAACAAATAACTTTGTGCTCCCACCACACAACAATCCCGAAGTTACTCACCCTATCATATTCCAATCAGGATAAGTCATAAGGGTCAAAATCTCAAAGCAAAAGAAAGCTCCGGGCCACGATGTGCTCGGACCGACATTGTATCTTGTATCGACATCATCTTCACAGCAGATCTACCGACAAGCAGGCTAACAACAACTGCTACATTTGCTGATGACACTGCCATACTAAGTCGCTCCAACTGTCCAACAAGAGCAACGGAACATTTGTCATCTCATCTCGTGGCCTTAGAAAAATGGCTAACAGACTGGCTCATACATGTAAACGAGCAAAAGTGCAAGCATGTCACCTTTACCCTGAACAGACAAAATTGCCCTCCACTATATCTGAACAGCACCAACATTCCACAAACCACCGAAGTAACATACCTCGGCGTTCATCTAGATAGAAGGCTTACTTGGCGTAAGCACATCGAAGCGAAGAGGAATCAACTAAAATTTAAAGCTAGTAAGCTACATTGGCTAATAAATACCCGCTCACCACTAAAACTGGAGTACAAAGCACTTTTGTACAATGCAGTTCTCAAACCCATCTGGACATACGGCTCCGAGCTATGGGGAAATGCTTGCGCTAGTAATTTAGAAATAATCCAGAGAGCTCAATCGAAGATACTAAGAATTATCACTGGGGCGCCATGGTACGTACGGAATGAAAATATCCATAAAGACTTAAATGTAGAATCAGTTAAAGATGAAATTGCCAAGGTGAAAGCAAAGTATCAGGTCAAGCTACAGGCCCATCCTAATAGACTTGCGCAGTCCTTAACTTGGCACACTCGCCATACACGACTCCGGCGAAGAGACCTCCCCACCCAGCAATAATACTTAGTTAGGGACGTACTCCAAATAATTAAGTGAAATTAATTAAAAAAATGTATTAGGCTAAGATTTGCATACTTGTCGTCAGTCTCTAATAGAAAAGATTCGATAAATAAAATAATGTAAAAAAAAAATTATTTTTTTGAAGGTAGTGCTTCTATTTATTATATAACTTTAGTATCTTATATCTGATTGCAGTTTTGTAAAGCTGACAAATGCATCTATAAGCTCGACCCAGACACTTTGTAGCTGCAGCTACAGATATAAGATACTCAAGTTTTGTAAAAAATAGAAGCACTACATCTAAAAAAACATTAAAAAAATACCAGATTTTAAAAAATTACGAAATCCCGGAAATGTCGTGTCGACTAGTGTAAAGCCTAGTACTCAGATCCAAAAACTGTTTGCTGGCAAACTCATGTCATCATGTCGCTAGCGGCCATGTGGTGTGACCAGAGGTGTGCACTGCATTCCGTACGGTTATACTGCTTAGACAGATGCTTGGTTGTGTTAAAAGTTAATGAAATGCACTTCTTCGGCTGGGGTCGCTCTTCCCCAGGCATATCCTGGGCTCCCCAATATTTTATTGGCAAGGTAGTTTGTCTGACTATCAGCAGCAGCAAATGGCGACGCCTCCCGTGCCGACCACCGTGAAGTGTTAGGTTGGATGTATCAAATGTACATTTAAAGGAGTAGACACGACTACTCAGCTTGGTGGTTTTATTGAGAATGTTTATTGAATCTTTTCTCGTTCTTATCCTAGGGTACAATTGTTCTTATGTATAACGGAGAGCGAGAGTTCTCCCATGCATTATATGAAAAGAGTACCACCGCATTAGTATTAGTGCGCATGGTCTCTGCCTGAGTCTAATGGAAATGCATGATCAGCATTAAGAGGCTTTTGACTCCCTCTCATCGCCTCAGTGTTGGGGCGTTTGGGTTCTGCCTGAGTTTGAGTAAATGCCTGATCAGCAGTTTTGGTAGCCGACCGATCTACGTTCAAGTCGCAGATCGTTGCTGTGCAAAAGGAATGTGTAACATAAACATTAGTTGTTTATGTCACTGCGTATATGTACGCGCTTATATATGTATTTATTTATATATAACAGAGTGTTACATATGTACATGCATGGGTTCACTACACCTCACTTTTTAAAAAAATAAAAAATAAAAACGTAATATATGAAGTTATTTATTTGTGAACTAAAATGTATGTTTATATATATTTATATTATTATTATTTTTTTTATTTATATTTTATATATTTGATTGTGAATGATTATCCGATGAACTATGTATCGTGGCTATATACGTATGCTTTATTTTTTTTTTTTTTTTTAAGGTTTTACTCTTTAACTACCGTCATGGCTAATCTTACTAACTGTTTAACTACCGTCATGGCCATGACAAAATAAAATGAAAGGATTATGAAATAAAAAGTTTTAATCTATCCTTATGTACTTTATGTGTTTTGTCTTTTTTTATTTGAAATTGTTATATTATCATTTTCTCCTATACTTTCTACCTTATATGTTTCAGTATATTTGAAATCTAACTTATGACATGTTTCCTTTTCAATAAAACCTGATCTCCTATTTTTAATTTGAAATTTAAGCAGTTTTTATCATAATTGATTTTTTGTTTCTCTTTCTTGGATTCTAACATTAATCTAGCTCTTTTAAAAGCTTGTTCTAGTCTAAATTTTGATTCTTTAGCGTAATCATCTGTATTGTAAAGGGGATCTATTCTATCTATGCTATTGAAATGTTTTCGTAAGTTCGAAGTCTTACCGAAAACTAATTCATATGGACAATAATCATGTGCCATAGAGGGAGTTGTGTTGAAGCAGTATACGAAGTATTGTAGCCATACATCCCAATCTGTTTTGTCACTTGAGATGTATGAGCGTATGAACTCATTAAATGTTCTGTGGCTTCGCTCCACGGTTCCTACAGTCTGGTGATGATGTGCAGTGGATGTTATGTTTTGAATATTTAAGTTTTTACATAAATCTTCAATTATTGAAATTATTTGACCGTACTTTAGAATAAAATCTTCAAATATAGCTTTAGCTACTGTTTTTGCACTTTTGTTCGTGATTGGTATGGCAACAAGGTATTTTGTCAAGTCACAGATTAAAGTAACTGCATATTCGTTTCCTTGTTCTGATTTGGGAAGTGGACCGATCGTATCTACAATTACCCTATCAAAAACCATTTGTGGTGTTTCAGTTATTGTCAATGGGGTCTTGGTATGTTTAGTCGTTTTGGACTTTTGGCATTTTGGACATTTTCTTACATAAGCTGTAATTTGACCTTCTTATTTTCGCTAATGTTTTAGCTATACCTGTATAACCTCCCTGAATTGGATCGTCATGGAATGTAGACAGTATCTCTTCTTATTCTTTATTTTCTTTTATTGTGGTCACCGGCTAAGATACTCCTTAAGATACTCCACAGTAAAATCATATTCCTCCAAATCTAGTCTCATACGTGTTAATTTTGAGCTAGGGTTAATCAAAGAAAATAAATGGGTGAGTGGCCTATGGTCAGTTTTGACAGTGAAGTGTTTGCCATAAATGTATGGTCGAAAATGATTTATTGCCCAATGTATTGCTGCTCGTTCTTGCTCTGTTTTGTTTTTATTGCTTTCTCCCTTTGTGAATGATCTTGATGCATACGCTACTGGTAGCTGAGTTCCGTTATAATTTTGTGTTAGAACAGCTCCACATGCTTGTTTACTTGCATCCGTTGTTATACAAAATTCTTTGCTGAAATCTGGATATTGCAGTATTGTTGGTTTCATCAATTGTACTTTTAAATATTCGAATGCTTTCTGACATTTATTTGTCCATTCGAAGTTAACATTCTTTTTACATAATCTTGTTATGTGGCATGAATAATCGGAAAAATTTTTAATGAAGCGTCTATAATAATTGCAAAATGCAACGAATCTTCTCGCGCTATCTGCGTCCGTTGGGACTTGGTATTTCTCTATGACGTCATATTTCTTGGCGTCTGGTAAAATACCTTAATCAGTACACTTATGACCTAGAAAGGTTACTTCGTGTCTGAAGAATGAGCACTTTTCAGGGTGCAATTTAAGGTTGTGTTTCCTACACAAATCAAAAACGCTGGTGAGGTTTTTAATCATATGTTTCTCGGAACAACCGATGACAATGAGGTCATCCATATACAAGAATGCCTGAGAAGGTTCGATACCTGAAAATGCAATTGTCATCATTCTTTGAAAAGAATTTGGCGCTATTTTTAAACCATATGGTAATCGCGTGAAGCGATATGAGCCATTGCTCGTTGAAAAGGACGTTATATTTCTTGAACTTTCTTCAAGTTCTATTTGATGAAAACCTGACATCAGATTTAGACATGAAAAGTATTTAGCTCTACCTAACTGATCAAGAATATCATCTATTCTGGGAAGTGGAAATTTATCTGATAAGACTTTTTTGTTTATTTGGCGGTAGTCGATCACTAGGCGCCATCGTTTACTATCTGAATTCGGTAATGATTTTTTCGGGACTATTAATAATGGACTGTTGTATTCAGAGACTGAGGGTTCTGTTGAACAGAGTTTGACCAATGCCGTGGAAATTTTATTTTAATAGAAAAAAAGTAGCCGCTGCGTTCGTTCATATGCAATGTTTATTTGTGACTGATGAGAGGTTCTGCTCGCAGGCAGATGGTAACCAAATAAGAAAACAAAAGTAAAGAGGAGATGAGAAAACGTTGCTCTCTACCTCATACATGTAAATATACATATGTGTGTCAATACATGCGTGCATTGATAGCAATGGTAATTTTCAACACCCTTCCTCAATGCGAGCATGCTTACAAATTCATTTGATTCAATTTAAACTTAACATTTTAGTAAATTCAACATGCTTTCTCTTAGGGAGATTCTTGGTCAAGACATCAGCAATCATATCGTTTGTACTAGCATACTTTAAGTTAACTTGACCTTCTTCTACAACCTGACGAACGAAATGATATCTTATATCAACATGCTTGGTCCTTGAGTGATGAACTGGGTTTTTAGCCAGCTCCTGTGCGCTCAGATTATCGCCATAGAGGGTAGTAGAGGTAGTTTTATCTCCACAACCGATTTCGATAATCAATCGCCGTAGGAATATGGATTCCTTACACGCAGCCGAAAGTGCCATGTATTCTGCTTCCGTGCTGCTAAGTGCCACGCTTCGTTGTTTCTCGGATCGCCAAGAAATTGGACCACCTGCCAAAAAATAAACGTAGCCCGTATAGGACTTCCGGTTAGTTCGGTCTCCGCCCCAATCCGTATCCACATATCCAGTCAGGGGCTGATGACACTCATTGTAGTGTAATTTGAAGTTGACCGTTGCTCCCAGGTACCTTGGAACGTATTTTACGGCAGCCAAATGCTCAGCGTGCGGATCTTGATTTCTCTGAGCCAACTTTGCAACTGAATGCAAGATTTCTGGTCTGGTTGTGAGTGCCAGCCACATCAGCTCACCAATCATGGATTGATACTTGACAGGATCAACTCTTTGACACTGCCCATCTGTACAATCTACCTGGAAACCAGCATCCAATGCAGTAGCCACTGGTCTTCATTTCTCCATGCCGTGAGCTTGCAATAGTTCCTTGATATATTGCGAATGGCCTATGGTGATAGGCCCAAGCTCACCTTCACGATGCACCGCCATGCTCAAAAACAGCTGTGGAACGCCTTTGTCAACGCATTCGAACGAATTGGAAATAGCCGATTTAATACTGAGCAAGTCTTCTTTGGATTGGCATGCTATAAGTAAATCGTCCACATATACCAGGATTAACGATAAGTTACCTTTCCCTGTCTGCTGGTAGAGACAAGGCTCATTATCGCACGCAACAAATCCCAATTTAGTAAGGACGCCATTTAGTTTAGCATTACATTCCCTTCCTGATTATCCATATTATCCATTCCATCCATATATTGCCTTTTTAAGCAACAACGCCTTAGCTGGATTAGATCGGTCAATGTATCCTTTTGGGTGCTTCATGTACACCGTATCGCTCAGGTGACTGTTGAGGTATGCCGTGCATACATCCATTTGGTTGACAAACAATTTTAATTCTGCAGCTAGCGCAAGAATAAATCGCACGCTTTCCAGTCTGCAAACTGGTGAAAATGTTTCGGCATAGTTTATGCCATACTGCTGGGAGCAACCTTTTGCTACCAACCGTGCTTTGAAACGCTCAATCTGGCCATCTTTATCGCGTTTCAGGCTATAAGTAATATTTAAGTGCCCTCCGATGCGATATTAATTACACGGATGGAGGTTAAGTTTTATTGAGATTACTTTATTAATGGAGTAGTATATTGATATTATTTTATTATTCGAGTATTTTTCCGAAGCTGGCAAGACAAGTTCATCCAGCTCGGTGTTATGGTAAAAACTAAACTATTCTAATTCAGCCCGGCGACCACGAGCCCTTTTCTGTCGGTCGCGACGCCGGCGCAGCGCAGCATAAAAACGCTGACACCAGTGCAGGTGTTCGAGTGGGATCGCCCACGAACGTCCGATCCCACGCCTAACAAAGTGCAAACTTGGCAGATATTCTTCC
Organism: Drosophila subsilvestris; assembly: GCA_035043285.1. Classification (NCBI taxonomy): domain Eukaryota; kingdom Metazoa; phylum Arthropoda; class Insecta; order Diptera; family Drosophilidae; genus Drosophila; species Drosophila subsilvestris. Next base: position 36,928 of record JAWNNB010000908.1, on the reverse strand, counting down.
GCCCAGTGTACAATTGGTTAGCACTCGTTAACTACTCTCCCCTTTAAGTCTTGACCGTCCTCGGTCGAACCAATGTTTTCCAATACTTGCTGAATGGCAATGGCTGTACCTTTCTGTTGCTTGCGCCGCAACCACCAGGACATTCCAATCATGATGGCGCATAGGACCAAACCTGTAGTTGTAGCCAATACGGGGCCAACAACCAGGCGCGTCTGGACTTCGCCGATTCGTTGCAAATTTTCCTCATTCAACTTATGGAGATAGGGTAGACTGAGGAGGGATTGGTGTCGGGTGACGTTGATCTTTGCAGCAGTTGTAACACCCGCGATTATTTTCGGGGCGTTGTTGAAGTTGGTATATCTAGTTTTGTTGATATGGGCGACTCGGTCGAAAGTCACCAAGTATGTCCCAGTGACGTTGTGTTCTGGGCCATCGTCGGCAGCCATGATGACCGCAGCGTCGTTGATTATTAAGACGCCCTCGTCTACCTCCACAATTGGGGGCAGATCATTGGGTTGCGTGCCACAGTGTGCCACGGCCCCTGAGTGCAGCTCTTGAGCGCAGCTGTTTGCTGGTGCCTCCTTGCAGAAAGCTAATGATGGAGGCCCTCTGCATGAAGCGACGGCGATGACCTTACTGTCGCATACCGCTACTATGTTTTCGGTTAACTGGAGCATTATCCCCTTGTGGGCGACTGGAAAGATAGTTATTTTCTTACAAATACACTTAGGTCTAGGTATTTCAATTACAAAAACTATTAGTTCATTACTAGCTAGAGCCCTTACATTTGCGACACCCAATAGCTGGGTTGCGCTGATCTCGGTGGAACCTTTATTCAAAATCGCCTCCAGGTCACTGCTATCGATGATGGCTGGGTTTATAAGATTTATTCTTGCCAAAGTTGCGGCGATCATTATATTTTGGAGTTCGAGCGTCAAGATCCTATTACGGGTTAACAGTGTCTCGTAGAGGTGGGAGGTGTTAATTTCCTCCTTCCTATTTACCTTCAGCAGCTGGTTAACCGTCTCAGTAAGGGTATTTATTTGTGTCTGTGTTTTTGAGTTGATTGAAATCTGCCTATTGTTCGCGTTTATTAGGTCATATTCGATCTGTCGAGTTTGTTGTAGGTCGTCAAAGTCTGGTGTTCCTGCGATGACTTTTAAGGCCGTCCCTAGAATATTTAAGCTCCTGGCCTGCCTGTGGTGAACTCTCAAGGCATCGGTTAGTGTCCGCAAGTGTTCTGTGTCTGTCTCTAGGATTTTTCTCATGTGTGTTTGAGGGAACAAGTCCGTCATTTCTATGGTCTCCTGAATGTATCGTTCGTATATTGATAGGTTTGTCGAGTGTCGTACGTAGAAGTATTCCTCCCAAACTGCTGTCCTTCCGTCAACTACAGGAATGTAGTCAGCATGTGAGTAATCGGTTATTGTTGCGCTAGTCAGCGCTGCCGTTGTTACGATCACGAAGATGTATTGAAGGAGGGCCCTAGTGGAAAATAAAAGGTAAAACTTATTAACTACAAAATTCCAGAACCCATAAACTATGCTAATTAATCTTAAATGTTCACCTCAGGTTGTCCTTATGGACCACCCTCCCCTTTATGAGAACAGTAGTACCCAAATCTGCCTGTACTTTGTTCTCGACGCATAAAGGCGTGAGCTTATCGCCCAGCCTTCTGTTGCTTTTTACGAGGACCCTTTCGCCTACGTCAAACACCCTGTTTCGCCGGCTCGGGTTGTTTCGCTCCAGCTGCTCTTGTTGAGCCTTTACAAGCTTTTGGCAAATTTCTGCACTGAGGTCTGAGTCCGCGTGTATTACTTCGACTGGCTTCCTGTTTGTGACTGAATGAAATGTTTTGTTATATTCTATGGTTGCTTGCAGGATTAGGTCGATCGTGTTTTCGATCTTCCTCTGTATTTTTAGGCACCTAGCGATTTCCACCAAGGTACTGTGAAACCGCTCCACTTGCCCATTGGAAGTGCTGTGCAAGGGTGGAGCATTGGCGATATCGATGTCAAACTGGTTTTTTAAGGTTGACCGGATGGTCTCGGAATTAAACGCTGCTTCATTATCGCAGTAAATCCATTTAATTCCGGGGAAAAAGTTTACAATCTGCAGGATTGGGGGTTTGACATCCGCGATGGTGCGGGAAGAAATTGGTTGTACCAAAGCAAATTTTGAGAATTTATCGACGGCCGTTAAAAAAAATTTCCCAGCCGTCGAAAAAATGTCTATGTGTACCATTTCCCCTACCCGTGAAGGTATCGGTGTAGTTCCGAGTTCCTGTTTTTTTGGGTGCCTGTCATACTTGGACTTGGCACATGTCCGACAGTTGATCACCACTTCCGCTGCTATCTTTCCCATTTTTGGGAAGTAATAGTCGCGGAGTACCTGCTTTACATTTTCTTGGGCTGCTCTGTGCGCCCTATTATGTTCAGTGGTTATTATTTCGGTTTTTTCGTCGTCGTTAGTGATGTCACTGACCATGGTTTTGCAGTACCAAAATTTGGTAGAAGGAAAAGCTTCGACCAGGTCGTTTTGCATGAAGGCCAATACTGGTAAATTACAATGTATTGCATTTACCTGTTCTGGTTGTATGACTTCTTTAACCGCCTCAAGTAGCCCTTCCCGCGTGACAAAATTGAGAATGTGTCTCGTTTTTTCCCGGAATAGGACTCTCTTTTTGAAGTAAGGTCCTTCCTGGGGCTTGCAAGTTACTATAGGTGTTTTATTAAAGGCTTTGCCCAAATAGCTCGACCCATTACAAATATACTTAAAGGGGAGAACGGCAAAGTCAGCAAGCAACGCTCAAAATCGATTTGCGTAGAATTTGACGAAACCCAGAAACAAGCTTTTGACAAGCTTAGAAACATTTTGGCGTCGGAAGACGTCATACTTCACTATCCTGACTTTAGCCTCCCATTCGACCTGACCACAGACGCGTCATCCACCGGCATAGGCGCGGTGCTGTCCCAAAAAAACCGTCCCATCACAATGATTTCGAGGACCTTAAAAGACAGCGAGACTAACTACGCAACGAATGAGAGAGAGCTCCTAGCCATAATATGGGCATTAGACACACTTCGTCACTACCTTTACGGTAAGAGTGACATAAACATCTACACAGATCATCAGCCTCTCATATTTGCGGTCTCAGACAAAAACCCGAACTCCAAGATAAAGCGCTGGAAAGCGCGAATCGAAGAATCTGGGGCGAGAGTCTTTTACAAACCAGGCAGAGACAACTATGTTGCAGATGCGCTCTCGCGGCAAAGTCTTAACGCCTTGGAGAGTGCCAGCTGGTCATACGCGGCAACCACCCACAGTGAGGTCTCCCTCACTCACACAATCCAGACTTCTGACAGGCCCCTTAACTGCTTCAGGAATCAGATAGTCCTGGAAGAGGCAGATTCCCCATCAAAGCAACTCATTGCTTTGCCTGAAATCCTGTATGGACTTGACCTTGTCAGGGCTTGTTCTGGTGCCTTCTGTAGACACAACGAATCCCAGAAATTCGACGCTTTCCTTGAAAAACTGCGATTTCTCCCTGGACACCCTCATGTTTGCAACATAGAGGCTTTCAAGAATACTGTCAATGTCTTTGACATGTTCGTCTTTACTTCTGGAAAAAACAATAACATCGTCTACATAGACATAGCATATCTTTCCGATATGCTCACGCAGTACATCATCTATGGCCCGTTGGAATATGCTTGATGCATTCCTAAGGCCAAATGGTAACCGGCAAAATTCGTATTTGCCCCCGTTTACAGAAAATGAGGTTTTTTCTCTGTCACGTTCAGCGAGCGTGATCTGATGGTACCCTGACTTTAAGTCCAGGGTAGTGAAATACTTTGCCTTTCCCAAGTTCGACAGTATCATGGAGATGCTAGGCATCGGATATCTGTCCGCAACAGTTTTTGCGTTTAACTTCCGAAAGTCGATGACAAGCCTTTTTTTGCTAGCACCTGTGTCATCAAGTCCTTTCTTTCCTACAACCCAGATAGGGTTGTTGTAGGGGGATCTTGAAGGGCGAATAATTTGGTTTTTTAAAAGCTCCTTGACTTCTTCATTGACGAAGTCGGTGGAACCTACAGGGAAGGGGTACATTCTTGAATATACCGGCTCGTCATCTTCGGTCTTAATGGTTGCCACTACCGCTGTGTTAAACGGCAGAATTTCCTCTGGGTCTGCAAAGGCCTTTATTCGGATAGCCATCATGTTTAGAAAAGCCTCCTTTACAGCTGGTGGTACTACGATATCATTTACTCTTGTGAAATTTACGCTGGGGCACTTGTGGAACAGAATATTTTCTGATCCCCTAGCTAAGTGAAGTTTCTTCGACTTCAAGTCAATGCTAGCGCCAGCTTCAGTTAACGTGTCGAGCCCTATAATGCCGTCAAACGTTGCCAGTTCTGGCAGAATGAAGAACGGGCTTTTGACACCGAAGATGGTGAGAGAGCATTTTCGCTCGACTTTGTTGAATCCATGTAGGGATTTTACAATGAATGGTGCTTCTACTGCGACCACTCCTTGAAGACCTTTTAGGGGCTTGATGTAATTTTTCGCCGCCCCTGTATCTATGAGGAATTTTAGTACCTTCCCTGCTACTGTTCGCCTGACGAACGGGAGCAGGGATTCCCCCCTAAAAAATTGACTGTATCAATCCCGAATCCTGCATTTTCTTCGTCAATCTCAGCAACCGCTTCCGAAGCTAGCTGCTCATACTCTCTTTGGTATTGGCCTGAGTTTTCCTGTGTGAGGTTGTTGATGTTCTGCCGACGTTGGTCAGAGAATCTCTGGGACCCAGCCGATTTCTTAAGTGTACCCTGCTGGTGATTGTTGGCGAGGGTTGTCGAGCCAGGGGAGCCTACTTTGTACCCCTGATGTTTTTGAAAATTTGTTGGTGGGCGGAATTTGGAAGAGGACGGATCAACATCCATTTTCTCAACCTGGTCGTGGCCACGGTGACCATTCCCATGTTGGCTACCATAGTCCCGCGTATAGAATGGGTTTTTTCCTTTTCTATATTGGTCGGACTCACTGTGTCCGCCCTGCTTGTAGTTTGTTCGTTTTTGGATTTTCTCATCCAGAGCTTTTGCGTAATTTTCCGCAAAAGCATGCCTATCATGGTTGGCTTCAAGCTCTTGAGCCAAGGCTAGCGCCGATGGCAAGTCGTTAGGACGAGCCGAGAATAGTACATCAGTAAGATTTTTTCTAAGTCCTGAGATGAATACGCGAAGCGCGTCATCCCAATATTTGTCATTGAGGGTTTGCGCTCTTGCGGCGTCTTGGGACATGATCGCTTTGTTTGTAAGCAATGTCAATTTCTTTTCCACCTCCTCGTAAAATTGCACAATGGTCATGCTACCTTGGCGTAGAGTTGCCAGTTCCTGCTCTAGCAAGTGCAACGGACGTTTGTCCGAGTAGGTAAAATCGAGCCGGCTAATGATAGCATCGACATTTAATACAGTACCGAACGAGGCCAAGAGTGCGTTTTGCGGGGCCTTTAACTTTATTTCGGATTATGAGGACTGCCTGATAATGCTTCGAACTACCTTTGTAGTTTTCGTAAAGCGTGTAGGCAGCCCTTGCTGCCTGCCGCCAAGCAACATATTGCTCCAGAGTTCCATCGAACTCCGGTAGCGTTTTCACTGCATCCAGTGACTCGTCGCAGCCCACTGTTCTGTCCAGTGTGACTGGCTCATAGGCCCTGACCTCGGGTGCCGAGATTGTTCCGGCCTGTAACTGGGTTGTGACCGACCGTAATTTTTGTTCAAAGTCAGCTGCAATTATGGCCTGCAAATGCGAAGCGTCCATCTTGTCTATTTGTTTTTTAATGTCTTCCCGGTCGTTGTCGCAAGTCAGTGTCAGGCTGTCCAGTAGTGTCAGCAATTCGCTTACTTGAGTGTCAAAGTCAGATTCATTCATGCACAAACTATATTTTCGCTGCCCCCCAGACAGTAATGCAAATTTATTATTGTACGGTCCCGCTGCTGTTACCGCAAAAAAGGCAGAGAGAGACCACACAAAATTCCGAGAAAAATGACGCTCGCACGTGTCCAAGTTAAGAAACAAACTTGGTTTTACTTTCTGTTTTTATTTTTTCTTTTATTTGTTTATTCTTATGTTCGCCAGCCAACCTCGTGGAACAAAATTCAAAAATTCTACTTAACGGCGATAACTTGAACAAAAATTCCACTTACATGTTTTATTAACTAAATTTTATTCTTCTGTTTTAGTTTCCTTTCTCTGCTGGCAAGGTGTTTTGATGTTTTCAGCTTTTCTTGAGGCGAGGGATGGGCCCTTCAGCCTGTTTTCCTTTGTAGTTTAATTATGTTGGTTTAGGCGAGGGATCGGCCCTTCAGCCTATTTTTCCTTTTGTAGATCTCGAACTAAGCGAGGGATGGCCCTTCAGCTTATCTTCTTGTGTTTTCCGAGTTTTCACAGTCGGCGTTGCCTCCGTGGCTGTAGTATCTCACTTTTACTGCTCGTAGCGGGTATCCTCGACCGCGCTAAGCTTTAGTTTTAACAACACAGGTATAGTGGGCGGTGTCTCCACACTTATACCTTATTTTTCACTGCTTATAGCGGGTATCCTCGACCGCGCTAAGCTTTACACTTTGTATTTGTTTTAACAAAACAGGTATAGTGGGCGTTGTCTCCGCACTTATACCTTATTATACCCGTACTCAAAAAGAGTTAAGGGGTATAGTTCCTTCTCGTTTTTCACTGCTTATAGCGGGTATCATCGACCGCGCTAAGCTTCTCACTTATTTTTCACTGCTTGTAGCGGGTATCATCGACCGCGCTAAGCTTTTCGATTTTCGTTTGTTTTCTTTTTTTTTTTTTTTTTACAAACAAAAAAGAACAAGTACAGCGGGCGTTGCCTCCGCACTGTACCTTATTTTCACTTTATAACTTCACTAGCAGATCCAGCAGAGCGGGCGTTGTCTCCTCACTGCACTGTACTGCTCACTATATTTGTTTGCCGGGTCGCGAATACGAAACGACGTTGGGCGCCAGTAATATTTAAGTGCCCTCCGATGCGATATTAATTACACGGATGGAGGTTAAGTTTTATTGAGATTACTTTATTAATGGAGTAGTATATTGATATTATTTTATTATTCGAGTATTTTTCCGAAGCTGGCAAGACAAGTTCATCCAGCTCGGTGTTATGGTAAAAAACTAAACTATTCTAATTCAGCCCGGCGACCACGAGCCCTTTGCTGTCGGTCGCGACGCCGGCGCAGCGCAGCATAAAAACGCTGACACCAGTGCAGGTGTTCGAGTGGGATCGCCCACGAACGTCCGATCCCACGCCTAACAAAGTGCAAACTTGGCAGATATTCTTCCGCCCAGTGTACAATTGGTTAGCACTCGTTAACTTATACACCCATTTGCATCCAACTGCCCGATGTTCTGTTGGTAGGTCTGCCAACTGCCATGTCTGGTTCGCTATTAGCGAATCATATTCGCGTTGCATCGCTTCGGACCACTGTGATGCATGAGTACCTTTTAATGCCTCCTCATAGGATAATGGAATCTTCACGTTACTGGCAACCAGAGAACCAAGGATGTTGTACTCCTTTCTCGGGCGGCCAGGTTTTCCGGTTCTAATCAGCCTTGGTCTGCCAGGGCCAACACGAGGAACCGTCTCAACTGATTCTACTTTTTCAGTTGCACTCTCGTAGGCGTTAGAACCGCTGCTACTGGTATTGTCGTCGGCATTGCTTCCTCCATCGCTGCTGTCATCCTCATCAGGGTCGTCGCTGTCCCCCTCACCAGCATTGCCATCAGTACCTTCCGACTGCATGGTAACTTCAGCCATCGGAAACTCGATTGCGACTGCATCCCTGTCGCCTTGGAGCTCGTTAAAGAGACATCTCGCCTCTCGATCACCTGATGGGACACTGGATCATACAATCGATCCTTTAGCTGCTACCGAATGTCCAATCATGCGATATTCTTTGCCTTTTGGTTGAAGCTACTCTTCCTTGGACCCTTGTCCAAAGCAACTGCAACGGAGCCAAAAACTTTTAGATGACCAACAAAAGGTTTCTTACCAGTCCAAGCTTCCATAGGCGTCATACTGATCAGCGCGCTGGTTGGTGACCGATTCCGTACATATATGTCGCACCACTGTCCAAACACCACATACTGCTTTTCAAATTATCTGCGTCCATCGCATTTAATAGGCTGCACTGCTTGTTCTCTCCTTTTGCTGATTTTCCTTCGTATGAGCTCTCTTTCTTACACTGAGCCTTCATATGCCCGTGCTCACCACACTTGAAACATATAATGGTTTTGTTTCTCTTCTTTTGCGCTCTCTGCGCGGCCGGCTTCTGAGTCGCAGTAAATGCTTTTGCGCATTCCTTTTGTTCTTCTGCATTCGCTTTTCTCTCGCCTTCTTCTTTCAGTTTTATACATAGAACATCAAAAGTTGGCAGACTGTCGCGCGTCTCTATGGCGACTACAAAATTTTCATAATGTTCTGGAAGGCTCGACAACAAAACAATGGTGCGCAGTTCATCATTTAGGTCAATTCCTACCGACTAGAGATCTGCATGAATAATAGAAAACAGGCATTCGAATTAACAATGCTCGAAATGAATTGAATGAATTCGAATGACATGCCAATAGAGTTTGAGTGAGTGAGTGCTCTGACATTAAACTCACCACGCACGACAAGGCACGAATTGAATGAATGAGAGTGAGGCCTGTTTCCGAATTCATTCGAATGGATTCCTTTTTTTCCTGCTTTTGAAGGAAAAAAAGAAGCAAGAAAATTTTAGTTTTTGTTTTACTACTCGTAGGAAAAATATTTTGCAGCTTGTTTTATGCAACAGGGGGAACACATCTTTGTGGAAATTCCACCACGTTAAACAGTCAAAGTCGGGTGTGTATACTACGTTAATGTTGCTATATCCTATTATTAGCTGTTCTACTAGGTCTTTGTGGCTATCTACATGGTGTAATTCAATATAATCAAAAATTCATCTTCTGGCGCAGACTTTTCAGACTCTTCTACACATTGTCTGTCAAAAAGATGTCATAATTTGTTTACAGTCATTAATGACTCAAAGGAAAGTGAAAGAATGCATAGAGTGTACGTCAAAAATTCGAGTTATTCGAATTTCTCTGTCTCTGCCATTTCTGTCATGCACTCAATCATTCTAACTCATACAACCGAATGTTGAAAAGTGTGAGGCACACACACACTCCCATTCGTATAAACTCAATTCATTGTGTGTGTGTCACTCACTCAACTCAATTAAATTCGAATGGATTCTATTTTAATTTTGTTTTGAATGGAGCTACGCAGATCTCTACTACCGACCCAAGGCCATCGAGAATATCCACGAATTCGTTTATGTAGCTTGAAATGCTTTGCCTCTGATCCATGCGCTTGCTTAGCAATTTCTTGTACAGTTGAACCTTTCGTACTGGTCCACTTGGTTGATGGGCATCTTTTAATTTCTTCCATGCCTCAGCCGACGTTTTGCAGTTCTTGATGTATCCCAATTGTGAGGTTTTCACACATAGCGTGATCATTGCCAGTGCCTTCTCATCCTTGGCCATTGCACCTTCGGGAACATTCGATCCTGTGGCGTCACTAGATGCTTCACCAGATGCCACACTCCACAACTCCGCGTGCACCAACACTGACCGCATTTGAATGGACCAGGAGTCATAGTTTCCCTCCTCCAATTTGTCAATTTGATAAATTCCGCTCATAGCTGATTATCGTTTTCTTTCTGAGTCACACCGATAATATTAGTTCCTAACTAAAACAATTACTTTATATTCCGATTTAAATATCCGATCCTGGGCCCATAACCTGTTGAACAGAGTTTGACCAATGCCGTGGAAATTTTATTTTAATAGAAAAACGAGAAGGAACGTGAGTCGCTTCTAGTCGCGACTCTACTTTTATACCCGTACTCAGTCAGTATATAAATTTGTGAGCTTATAATTAAAATTAAAAAAAAAATTTGTAATTTTACATTTTACATTTTTTTACTACATCAGCTAACTACATCTACATCTAAAATGTAGATTATACATGTAGAACAGCTATTCTACATCTACCATTTAGATTCTACATCTCCTCCGCGAGGGGTTGATCGCGCATTGCACAGGGCAGAGTGTGTGCGAGCGAGACAGAGAATGAATATCGTCAGCAATGCCAGAGGAGGTGGGGGAAGCAACTGAAAATTAATTTCTTCATTCTGGCCATAATAATGATCCGATCTGACTCAGATTCGGCAGTCTGATAGATATGGTCATTCTGCGTTCTTAGATTTATCGTATCTTCAAAATTGTGGATGCCACAGATTTTCGTCCTTGTGAAGGCGGAAGGGGGCGAGGCGAAATTTTGAAATACATTTGTAACAGTGTGATATCACATGAGTCTGGAAAAAAATTTCGTTGCTCTAGATTTTATAGTCTCTGAGATCCAGGCGCTCATCGGGACGGACAGACAGACAGACAGACAGACGGACGGACAGACAGACAGGGCTCTATCGACTCGGCTATTGATACTGATCAAGAATATATATACTTTATGGGGTCGGAAAATGTTCCTTCTCTGCGTTACACACATCCACTTTTACCACAAATACAGTATACCCCTTAACTCTTTTTGAGTACGGGTATAAAAAGTAGCCGCTGCGTTCGTTCATATGCAATGTTTATTTGTGACTGATGAGAGGTTCTGCTCGCAGGCAGATGGTAACCAAATAAGAAAACAAAAGTAAAGAGGAGATGAGAAAACGTTGCTCTCTACCTCATACATGTAAATATACATATGTGTGTCAATACATGCGTGCATTGATAGCAATGGTAATTTTCAACAGGTTCTACTATTTTGTCTTTTATTAGCTTTTCTACTTGCTTTATGACTTCCTCTTTTTGACTGTGGGGAATTCTATAGTTTTTTATATATACCGGTTCATCATCTTTCATTCTTATCTTTTTGTTTATAAAAGTTGATATCGATTCGATTTTGTTTCCGAATATATCACAATATTTGGTGCATCATTCTGTAAGAATGGTTTTGAACTGAGTGGAAAAATTTGTATCTAACTTGTTTAAAATTTCGGTCTGATTATTATTAGGATTTGTATTTACTATGTCGTAATCATCAAATGGTTCGAATTTTATTGTATTTAATTTAATGATTGCATTTGTATTTGTTGTATTTAGAATTCGGACGAAGGTGTTTTGAGAGTCTGAAATAGAGTTTCCAATGTATACTCCACTTTGAATCTCTTGATTTGGTATGAATATATATCCATTTGCTGTATTTATAGTAATCTTTCGGACAACTTCGGATCGTGCCGCTAAAATTGTTAAATTGTTTTCTAGTGTATGATATATTGGAATATTGATGGGATAATTGATATTATTTGGTCTCAGGATGAGCCAATCATTTTCTTGTTTTTAAATCTATTTGACAATTGAATTTTTTCATGAAATCTATACCTATTATTCCATCGTAAGGGATGGGGAAGTTTGAATCTACTATATGAAAATTATGTGGAATAGTATACATATTTTCCTGATGGAATTTCTATGAATGCTAATCCTTTGGAATTGGTTGAACCTTCACCAATACCTGATATTTGAGTGATATTTTTTTAATCTATGTTACGAAATGTGTCTGTATTTTCTTTTATTAAGGATATGTCTGTGTGTTTTTTCATTGTTTAATGAAACAAAAAGGTTGAAATTAAGAATAATAGTGTGAACCGTTACTGTTTTGGGTTTCTTAAGGGGGCTTACTGGTTTTCCGGCGTGGCTTGCACCTGTCGGACATTATTATTTTGCCTGTTGGTGTTGGCATTATTTCCACTATAGGATCCACCGTTTTGGCGGTTGTTTCCTCTATAGTTTGTGTTATTGTTATAGCTATTATTGTAACGTCGGAAATTTCCTCTGAAATTTCCGCGTCCTCGGCTTTGGTAATTACCTTGGTATCCACCTCGGCTTCCGCCTCGGTATGAGTTTCCTCTATAAGAGTTGTTACTCTGCCGATTATAGTAAAGAACTGTGTCGGTTTTACCGGTTGCATCTGTACAACTGCTAACAAATTTGGAGATAGCTTCGTTCATGTTATCGAACTGTCCCGCTTCCATGATAAGTTTAACTTTTCAATGGAGCAATTCTTTGTCATAGCTTTTACAGCTTGTTGTGTAGAATATTTTGTGGCCAGTGAAAGGGAAATTCCGTCTGCGGCTATTTTTAGGGCCTTTGTCAATTGCTAAATTTCCTGAGTATAGACATTTGCAGTTTTGTTTTTCTGCTGGACGTTTAACATTTTAGCGTTCAGTACTTCGACTGACTCGCCTTTTACATAATTTTTTAGCTTACGTATGACGCTTGCTATGGTTGTTTCTGACTCTATTAGGTTTCTAGCATGCCCTTTAAGTTTTGATTTAAGGACGGATACAGCTTAAACTTCATGATTTCCTTTTATGGAATCTACTATTTCTAGTGCATCTAGAAAACTTCTCAGATTTTCGTGTTTACCATCGAAATCTGGTATAAGCCTGGAGGCTGAGTTGAGAAATTCTATATTTGTTTGTGCCATTGTGATGGGTTTTATTTCTGGTTCAGTTTCTAGGTCAGTTTCTGGTATTGTTTCTTCTTCTATATATCTTTTATCGGGCAGAGATGATTTATCGAAACTGGCTAGTCTAGTGTAATTGTTTGGTAGTAAAAGTTGCAAGCTATGTATTGTACAGATTTTAATAAGTTTTTTCTTGTAAGGTTGCTAACACTTCTATAATTTGGGTTTGTCAAAGATTTGTCAAATTCTGCTCTAATTCTGTTATTGCTTTTGTTATCGGTATCCATAGATAATCGGATATTTTGAAAAAATTTTTGTTTTCTTTATTATTTTTCGTTTACAAAGTGGTTGTTGCGTATTTTTTCTTTAGAATTTTATTATGCATTGCATACAATTTAAGCAATAGCATAGTAGATAGTAAGATAATTATTATTAGTAATAGTGTCCACAGTGAACCTATGTCTTCTGTGTGATCAACTATTTCGAGCTTATTGACGACATTTGCCGTCGGGTTTTCAATTTTGCTCTCTGTTTTACCAATGATTGAATTATTTGGTTTTTCTTCTACGTTAAGGAATTTAATCAAAAGTTGGTATATTATTTGATTTGTAATATGAAAAATTCGAGAAATTATCATAACATATGTTTCCTATCTATCGTTTTGTATAGCTTTACAGGCTATACTTTTAGTCGAGCAGAAAAGGTTCAGTACAGCTTTATAAATTATCTTATATATTTAATTTTAATTAATGTAATTATTTAGTTGCCAGCCATGTAGCTCTTCTGCGTCAGCTGGTCGTCGCTGGTTTGGGACGCTGACGCTCCTTCGATGTCGCAAGTGGCGGTGTGCCTCCCGCGCTTGTCGTTTCTGCTGATGTCCTGGGCCTATGGGCTCAGGCGGGGCCGGTGCCGGTCTTCGCACTGGTCGCTGGTTTTATGCAGGTTGATTTGCATGTAACGCTGTGGAAAGATCCAGGGCAGTCATTCGAGCAGATGTCCGGCTTTCTCGGTAATGGTCTGGGAGATGGAGGTTTGGTTATGATTTTTATACCCGTACTCAAAAAGAGTTAAGGTGTATACTGTATTTGTGGTAAAAGTGGATGTGTGTAACGCAGAGAAGGAAAATTTTCCGACCCCATAAATGTAGGATTTGAATCAGGCGGGCAATCAGGAAAGGGGCACACTAGAAGTGGTGCAAGCTATATGGCAGCCCTCTGATCAACCGACGATAAAGAGTCATCGATAAACATGCTGAGCGTCGTTGTGAGCAGGGAGTCGTTCGTGTCGTGTCGCTGAGAGAAGAACCAAAAAGTGTCACAAAATACTTTACGAGAACTAATTTAAGCACAAATTGTATCACGCTTAAAACCTATCCTAAAATACATTTAAATAAACACTGGAATATTATATTTTCCTACAATTTGGGGGCTCAACCGGGATTGGCCCAAGCGTGAGGTGCAACTTAAAATCGTAAAAGTGAAGTGCGTTGGCAGAACGTTCCAGAGAAAATCAGGCCACACATGTACATACTGCGTTGAAGGTCACGAAAACGCAAAAAGTCGACGGCGCATAAAAACTACAAGACGTTTTGTATGCAACCACCTAAGCGGCGACAGTGCATGTGTATGTGTTGGTGGACAAGGAGACACGGAACGATCAAGTAGCAGAAAATTCTGGAAAAGACGTGTTCGTAAATGGACTCGGCGACACATTGATGTGTGTGTGTGTGCGCTAGACGAGACGAAGCGACGAAGCAGCAGAAAATTCTGGAAAAGACGTGTTCGTAAATCGACTCGGCGACACATTGATGTGTGTGTGTACGCAAGACGACACGAAGCGACGAAGCAGCAAGAAAGGCTGGAAAAGAGAAAAGTAGATTGACGATCTATTGTTGTCGACAGTCCAAGCGTCAGGAAAAGGTTGCGCTGGAGTTACGTTAGACTGGAAATTTGCGGAAGCTGATCTGTTAGAAGACGTGTGCGAGCAGTGGCAAGCAACGAAAGGCAGAAGCGAGCGGTGCAAATCAGAAACGTAAAGCGAATCTGGTACAAAGGGACGGGAAAAATTGGAAGTCGAAAGGAAGACAGTCAAGAATTATTTTTTGGACGTCGTCGGCAAGCAAGTGCCGAGCAAAGACGAGGAGGCGAGTGAAGCAGATCTTCGGGAAGGCGTCGGCAAGCAAGTGCCGAGCAACGACGAGGAGGCGAGGAAGGCAGATCTTCGGGAAGGCGTCGGCAAGTAAGTGCCGAGCAACGACAAGCAGGCGAGCGAAGCAGTGTTTCCGGTGAGCGTCGGCAAGCAAGTGCCGAGCAACGACAAGCAGGCGAGGGAAGCAGATCTTCAGGGAAGGAGTCGGCAAGCAAGTGCCGAGCAACGACAAGAAGGCGAGCGAAGCAGTATTTCCGGTGAGCGTCGGCAAGCAAGTGCCGAGCAACGACAAGAAGGCGAGCGAAGCAGTATTTCCGGTGAGCGTCGGCAAGCAAGTGCCGAGCAACGACAAGCAGACGAGAGAAGCATTCTGAAGTACGGTAGATAAGTTATTGCATGAATTAAAGATTATTGATAATAGTTAACTGTTTAACCCTTAATTAATTCGATAAGTTATTGTTAAATTTGATTACATTAACCTTTTGATTCTGGATAATTAACGTAATCGATACACAAAATGCTACTAGAAGAAATAATGTTAATGCGAGTTGCAGATTTGCGCTCGAAGCTATCCGAACTAAATTTGACTAGGACTGGTAGAAAACGCGATTTACAGGATAGACTTCTTGCTCACTTCGGCATTCGGGATGATGATGATGATAGTGGTTCGGATGGAGAAGACTCGGTAGTTACCGCAAACGAGTTTCCAGAGAGGGCCATGCCACAAAACAGATCTTTGTTTACCCTGAAAGACGTAGAGGGTAGTGTTTCCACTTTCTCAGGAACAAATAGCCCAGATGTAGAGCAGTGGGTACAGGAGTTACAAGAATGTTCGGTTACCGTGCAGTGGAGCACGCTTCAGTTGTTTATCTATGCCAAACAGTTGCTTGATGGAGCTGCAAAATTATTTGTACGCAGTCAGAAAAATATTAGGGACTGGGATTCACTAAAGGAGTCATTGCGGCAGGAGTTTACAGTTAAAATATCTTCTGCGGAAGTACATAGGAAGCTAGGACAACGTATGCAAAAGAAGGGAGAAACGTTATACGAATTTCTATACGCTTTGATGGAAATAGCTAAGCCAGTGACACTGGATGAAGAAAGTTTGGTAGATTACTTCGTGAAGGGCGTACCAGATATAAAGACAAACAAAATTATGTTGTATCAGGCTAAAACAATCAAAGAGTTGAAGGTGCAGATAGAAGTGTATCAAAAAGTTCGTACTTCGAGTAAGGTACCGACTAAGTATGAAACCCGTGTTGGTGATACTGATAGCCAGAAAGGTGTTGAACCAAAAAGAGAATCAGTACGAAAATGTTTCAAGTGTGGTGATACTTCTCACTTGAAGAAAGATTGCAAGAAAAGGGATTTCAATTGTTATCGATGTGGTCAGGCAGGACATCGTGCATCAGAATGTAAGGTAGAGTTGGTTGCTAAGGGTGAAAAAGGTGCCAACATTGTTCATGAGGGAAAGTCGAAAAGTGAGTTTACAGCGTCCGGTCTCGAACTTAAAAATGTGGTGCATCCTTGGGTAATTTTTAAAGGCCTAGTAGATACTGGGGCTGATCTCTGTCTGATGCGTCGACGTGTTTTCCTTAAACTGGGTAATGAGATACTGACAGGCAAAGGAAAACGTTTGACAGGAATAGGAGAAAGCCTGGTACTGACTTTTGGGAGTTTTATTATACCAGTGCATATTGACGGAATACCAATGAATGTCGAATTCCACGTAGTACCTGACGAGGACATGGGTTTTGACGCAATTCTAGGCAGAACGATTTTAGATACCGTCGATATGAATGTGACTAAGGGCGGCACTGAGTTCGTGCTGAGGACGGAAATGAAAAGCCAAAATAAATACCACATAGAGGACAGCTCATGCAGCGATTTATTGTCAGAGTTCAGGAACGTGTGTTCAGAACAGGTGGATGTGTGCTCTAAGGTAGATTTGTCTCATTTAGGCCAGTTACAGCAGTTGGAGGTGAAGAAGCTAGTAGAAGATTACGCACCCATTCGCAACGCTAATGCGCCAGTGGAATGAAGATCATCTTGAGAGATGAGGTTCCAGTATACCAACATCCACGTCGTTTCCCAGTTTGTGAGCAGCACGCGATAGACGAACAAGTTAAAGAGTGGCTAGTTGAGAAAATCATACAGCCGAGTACCTCGGAGTATGCATCTCCAGTGGTTTTGGTAGCGAAGAAAAATGGAAAGAAACGCCTATGCTGCGACTATCGGAAACTGAATGAGAAAATAATAAGAGACAATTTTCCAATGGCTCATATGGGGAGTGTGTTAGACAAGCTTCAGGGTTCCATGGTCTTTACGACATTGGATTTAAAAGACGGCTTTTTTCATGTTCCAGTTGAAGCAGGGTCTCGAAAATATACTTCATTTGTTACGCAAAGTGGGCAATATGAATTCTTATATGTTCCATTCGGCATATCGAATTCACCCGCCGTTTTCACCAGGTTTATAATGGCAGTTTTTAGGGAGCTTGTAGCGAGCAATGTTGTCGTAATTTATATGGATGATGTCATCATACTGAGCCAAGATAATGAAGAAGGTCTTCGGAAATTACAAAGGGTATTAGAGGTAGCTGCAGAAAATGGTTTGCGTATCAATTGGGGAAAATGCCAAATATTGCAGAGGAAAGTGAGTTTTCTGGGATACATTATTCAGGATGGAACAATAACACCAGGAGCTGAGAAGATTCAGTCTGTGAAAGAATTTTCCCATACCACGAGATAAGAAAGGTATCCAAAGATTTTTAGGTTTGACTTCATATTTTAGAAAATTCATAAACGGGTACGCTACAGTCGCCAGGCCTTTATCGGATTTACTGAGAAATGAGTCAAAGTACGAGTTTGGAGAAAAACAGCAAGTGGCTTTCGAAAAGCTTAAGTTGGCATTGATTAGCGAGCCAGTATTGAAACTTTACGATCCCAATTTAGCAACTGAAATCCACACTGACGCGTCCAAGTACGGTTTCGGAGCAGTCTTATTGCAAAAGGATCCTGTAGACAGTATGTTTCACCCTGTTCAATATATGAGTCGGAAAACAACACCGTTTGAGGAGAAATACGACTCTTATGAGCTAGAAGTATTGGCGATCATAGGAGCTCTGGTTAAGTGGCGTATTTATGTGTTGGGTATTAATTTTACCATCGTAACGGACTGTAATGCTTTCAAGATGACCATGAATAAGAAGGAAGTTCCACTAAGAGTAGCTCGTTGGGCATTATATTTGCAGGACTTCAATTATAAGATAGAGCACCGTTCGGGGTTGAAAATGAAGCATGCCGATGCGTTAAGTCGAGTCTCTTGTAACTTTTTTACAGATGCATTAGCACATCGATTGAAGACAGCTCAATTGAATGACGATTGGATAAAGGCAGTTAGGAGCCTAGTAGGCAATGAAGGTTATGAAGATTTTTATATACAGAACGATATTCTTATGAAGGATCAGAATCGGGAGCAAGTTGTAGTGCCGTCAATAATGGAGAACGAAATCATTTCGAACGCGCATAGTCAAGGGCACTTTTCAGCTAAGAAGACGATAGATTTAATAGAAAAGTCATACTTTATTCCGAAGCTAAAAGATAAGGTCAACCGAATCATTAATGGTTGTGTTAGGTGCATTATAGTTAATGCAAAGTCAGGGAAAAAGGAAGGGTTTTTGACATCTATAGACAAGGGGAACTTGCCATTTGTAACTTACCATGTTGATCATGTCGGACCTATGGAACTAACTAATAAGCGTTATAACCACATTTTAGTTGTAGTGGACGGGTTTTCTAAATATGTTTGGCTCTACCCAACTCGTAGCACTGGGGTAGATGAGGTCTTGAACAGTTTGGAAAAGCAAGCGATAAACTTTGGAAATCCTCACCGTATTGTTTCAGATAGGGGCACTGCGTTTACGTCACACGCATTTAGAGAGTACTGCGAATCGAACAATATACAACACCTACTGATTGCAACCGGTGTGCCACGCGGGAACGGACAGGTTGAGAGGCTGCATAAGCTGGTTGTACCCATGTTGTCAAAGTTTAGTTATGACAGTCCAGCTGCTTGGTATAAGTACGTAGGGAAGGTCCAGCAGATCATTAATAGTACTGAGCCCAGAAGCACCAAAGTCACTCCATTCAAGCTACTAACAGGAGTAGATATGCGTTTAGCTGATAGCAGTGAGCTGAGGGAGCTAATCAACGAATTTTTCGTGAAGGAATTAGATCAAGAGCGTGAACAGATTCGTAGTGAAGCCCGAGAAAACATTAGGAAACTGCAAGAAGAAAATAGACGTGATTTTGACCTGAAACGTAAGAAAGAAAAGGAGTATAAAGTAAACGATTTAGTTGCCATTAAGAGAACCCAATACGGAGTGGGCCTAAAGCTTAAAGGAAAATTCTTAGGACCGTATAAAGTGGTTGCTACCAAGGAACATGGGCGCTATGAAGTAGAGAGAGTTGGAGATACGGAAGGTCCTTTTAGAACGTCGACGGTGTCAGAATACATGAAGCCATGGCCAGGTCCATTCGAGGCGAATGTTCCGTCAGGAGGGCCGAATGTAGGATTTGAATCAGGCGGGCAATCAGGAAAGGGGCACACTAGAAGTGGTGCAAGTTATATGGCAGCCCTCTGATCAACCGACGATAAAGAGTCATCGATAAACATGCTGAGCGTCGTTGTGAGCAGGGAGTCGTTCGTGTCGTGTCGCTGAGAGAAGAACCAAAATACTTTTACGAGAACTAATTTAAGCACAAATTGTATCACGTTTAAAACCTATCCTAAAATACATTTAAATAAACACTGGAATATTATATTTTCCTACATAAAGTATATATATTCTTGATCAGTATCAATAGCCGAGTCGATAGAGCCATGTCTGTATGTCCGTCTGTCCGTCCTGATGAGCGCCTCGTTCTCAGAGACTATAAAAGCTAGAGCAACAAAATTTTTTTCCCAGACTCATGTGATATCACACTGTTACAAGTGTATTTCAAAATTTCGCTCCGCCCCCTTCCGCCTTCACAAAGGACGAAAATCTTTGGCATCCACAATTTTAAACATACGATAAAACTAAGAACGGAGTATCGTAAAGAATGACCATATCTACAAGATTGGTTCGATAAAATCGGCTAAAAACTCCTCGAATTTATTTGAAGAGTTCGTCGACAAATCAATGCGCTCCTTGTCATCAATTAAAAACGACCTCATCATTTCCTTACACTCTTCAATCGTTCGGAGTCTATCCACTTGTCGCAACTGGTTTGTTGGAGTGAATAAATACAGCGCAATCCTGTGAAACTTGGAAATGTACTTTAAAAGTACAGACTCGATTTGCGTGTTTAATGACGTGTTAATTATCTTATTTATAACTCAAGAACGGCTGTACCGATATGGCTGAAAATTGGTGGGTAGGTAGCTTAAAGCCAGGAGACGAACATAGGATACTGTAAACGTCACTCACTATAAAACGTGGTATAAAAAAAACGAATCACACTTGGAAAAACAAAACAAAAATGGCAGCTATGTAATGGACGTAAGGATAACAAATTTAATTTTTGTAAGAAATCAATATTAAACGAGAAGGAACGTTAGTCGCTTCTAGTCGCGACTCTACTTTTATACCCGTCCTCAGTCAGTATATATATTTGTGAGCTTATGATTAAAATTTAAAAAGAAATTTTTAAATTTTACATTTTACATTTTTTGCTACATCTGTTAACTACATCTACATCTAAAATGAAGTTTATACATCTAGAACAAATATTCTACATCTACCATTTAGATTTTACATCTCTTCCGCGAGGGGGCGCTAACGCTCTGCACAGGGCAGAGTGTGTGCGAGCGAGAAAGCGAATAGGTAGCGCCAGTAGCGTTGAGAGGAGGTGTGAAAAGCAATTGAAAATTAATTTCTTCATTCTGGCTATAATTCTCTACGATACTGCCTTTTTAGTTTTATCGTATCTTTAAAATTGTGACTGCCATATATTTTCGTCCTTTGCGGTGGCGGAAGGGGGCGGGCCGAAATTTTTAAATACACTTGTAGCAGTGTGATATCACATGAGTTTGGAAACAAAATTTGGTTGCTCTAGCTCTTATAGTCTCTGAGATCTAGGCGCTCATCAAGACAGACAGACAGACACACAGACAGACGGACATACGGACGGACAGACGGACGGACAGACGGACGGACAGACAGACATGGCCATATCGACTCGGCTATTGATGCTGATCAAGAATATATATACTTTATGGGGTCGGAAAAATTTCCTTCTCTGCGTTACATACATCCACTTTTACAACAAATACAGTATACCCCTTAATTCTTTTTGAGTTTGGGTATAAAAAGTGAACTGAACTATAAAACGCGGTATAACAAAAACGCATCAGACTTGGAATAACAAAACGCATCTCGAACAGGTAATAATTTTGTCTGTAAATGAATGGTTAAAAATTTGAGTTTTGAAATAAATTTTTAGGTGAATTGAAGTGAAGTTTATTTAACAATGCCGCGACTAAGACGATCGAATCTTTCCCGACAAAGCCGTAATGCAAGAAGGATACGAAACACTGCAAATGAAAAGAACAAGATATTGCACGTGAACAGCGACGCGTTAATATGGCTCGACTTCGTGCTTTTCAATCATATTGCGTCGACATGTATGTCAATAACGAAACGGAATGTTTAACTTTAATTAGGTTGAACAATGCCAAACTACGTTCTGAGGAGTTTTATTTCTAAAACGTTCAAGAAACATTGTAACGTTGAGTACTGCAATTCAGTAAAGTCCATAAAATATATTTGCAAATATGTCACGGAAGGAAGCAATATGGCGGTTTTGGGATTGCAATCCGCAAAATACCAGAG
The DNA here is from genome assembly GCA_035043285.1 of Drosophila subsilvestris. Classification (NCBI taxonomy): domain Eukaryota; kingdom Metazoa; phylum Arthropoda; class Insecta; order Diptera; family Drosophilidae; genus Drosophila; species Drosophila subsilvestris. The sequence continues at coordinate 15,326 of JAWNNB010000908.1, read as the reverse complement.
AATTTTCAAAGACGGAAGCAAGGTGCCTGGGTATCAAGATGTGCGTTCTACTGATGCTCTTGGTCGTATGTATACAGTGCCTCCAAAGAATGATGAATGTTTCTATCTGCGGTTGTTTCTGGTAAATGTGCGTGTGCCAACGTCTTTTGAGACAATACTGACTGTTAATGGTGTAATATTCCCAAAATATCGTGCTGCATGTGAAGAACTAAACTTATTAGAAAACGATACCCATTGGGATACGACAATCGCTGAAGCCATTATCTCTGCATCTCCAAACCCATGTAACATGTGGCACAAATACAAAGATAATGTGTCAAAAGATATGTTACATCAAATTCGTGTCAGTTCCAGAAATCACGATATTGAGATGAATCGGGCCTTACTCTTGATCGAAGATATGTGTTACCTCATGTGCGGTAGTTTATTAATCAGGTTAGGAAAGCCAGCGCCAAAGCGTGAAATGAATGACGCATTTAATCGAGAATTGGAACCGGAACGTGAATATGATCACCAGGAAGGAAGTTTATGATACTTTAATGAAGGTAATCGATGACTCTGGTGGAACTGGTAAGACATTCCTCATGTCAGTAGTTTTAGCCACTGTTCGTGCGAGATCCAACAGAGCGGTTGCAGTTGCTTCTTCTGGAATAGCAGCCACATTGTTAGAAGGATGCCGAACGGCTCATTCAGCATTAAAATTACAGTTAAATCTTCAAATTTTTGAAGAACCAACGTGTAATATTGCAAAACACTCAGCAATGGCCAAAGTTTTATCGGCATCGAAAATCATCATCTGGGACGAATGCAAAACCGAACCGAACCGAACTTTAAAAGATTTACGCAATGACTCGAGATTTTTCGGAGGAGCAATGATTTTACTGTCTGGCGATTTCCACTAAACACTACCAGTAATTCCAAGATCTACGGCTGCCGACGAAATAAACGCTTGCCTTAAATCGTCGAATCTATGGCGCTATGTGAAGAAACTGCAGCTGACAACAAACATGAGAGTTAGATTGCTTAATGATACATCTGCTGAATACTATCGGTCAATAAACTGTCGATGAATCGAGCGGATTGATATCGTTTCTAAATAATTTCTGTAATTTTGTCTCATCATAAGACGAACCTTTAGCGGCTAAGAATAAAAATGTAGATGACCTAAACTACATAATTCAAAATAAGATCATTGGAACAATGCATTCATTTAAATCTATTGACTGCGTCACAAATGAAGATGTAGCCAGCAACTATCCAATTGAATTTTTAAACTCCTTGGATGTGCTTGGCTTACAACCGCACAATTTATGCCTTAAGGTTGGCTCCGTAGTAATCATTTTTCTAAACATAAACCGACCAAAACTGTGCAACGGTACGCGTTTGGTGGTTAGAAAATTGATGAACAATGTAATTTACGCGACGATACTGAAAGCAAAAATTAAAAAGTTGAAGTTCTCATTCAGAAGATCCCGATGATCCCAACCGATATGCCGTTTGAATTTAAAAGACTTCAATTTCCGATCCGTCTTGCATCTGCAATGACCATTAAAAAATCACAAGGCCAATCCTTAAAAGTTTGTGGTTTGAATCTAGAACATCCATGTTTTTCCCAAGGTCAATTATATGTGGCACGTTCACGGGTCGGAAGACTATCTGTGTTGTTTGTTTTTGCGCCTGATGATAAAAACAAAAATTTCGTATCACTTGGTATAAGTAAGAGCAACACTAAAATACAGAAATAGTAATGAATAATTAATGTAGGTACTTAATTTTGTTGTAATTTTTCTAAAAAAAATATTTATGGATTCCAAAATCTACTTATTTATTGCCTTTCAGGTGGAACAGAGTTCGCCGGGTAAACTAGTTTTTCATAAAAATATCTTTTTTGTTCAGTGTTTATACATTTTTAAGACTGAAATAACTGAAGTCAAAACACTGTGTGAGTATCTTTGAAAAGATGTATTTTAATTTGTTAAACTAACGCTTCAAACATATGTTTTTATTTGACTTCTTTAAAAAAATTAATATCGGAGATATGTGAGCGCGGGCTTGCGTCTGCTATGACGATATACATTTTTTCTTGTTTTATTGATTTCTGCTGGAAAATTTATATTTTAAGCTAACTACTGGAACGGCAGCAGATCACATATTAACAGTAAAGGATGTTGATGAAACTTCATTCACGGAAATTCCAGACCATGTAACAGAAAAAATTGAAGTGGAAAATGTACAACAAACACAAAACTCCGTACAAATAGAGTCATTGTCACACTATTTACTATCCATTATTTACATGCCATACTCCTTGCGAATGGTATGCCTGACGAATCTATTTTGTTGGATGGCGCATGTTTGCTACTCACTTTATTTTACTGATTTTGTCGGCGAAGCTATATTCAATGGTGACCCAAAGGCAAAAGAAGGCTCAAACTCTCAGATCCGTTATGAAGAGGGCATTCGCTTCGGATGTTGGGGAATGGCAATGTATTCACTGTCATGTGCTTGCTATTCCCTTGTTATAGACAAGCTTATTCAAAGATTTCGGTAATGTGCAATAATTTATAAACCATTTTGACAAAAAATCACCTCATGTTCTCAAATTCTTTAAGGGCCAAGATTGTATACATTGGAGGTCTTTGTTTCTATTGTACTGGAATGGCCTTAATGGCCTTGACTCGAGCCAAAATAAGTGTCATACTCTTTAGTTGGACAGCGGGTGTTATGTATTCTACTCTCTTCACAATGCCATATTTACTTGTAGCACACTATCATTATTTGTCCACGGTAAGTATGTACAAAAATAAGTTATAATCAGAATATGAAAAAAATTTTTGTTTTCAGTTTGAGATAGATGAAAATGGACAAGCAAAACATGGCTCAGGAGTAAGAGGATTGGGCACCGATATTGCCATTATAAGTAGCATGGTATTCTTAGCCCAATTCATTTTATCTATGTGTATGGGTACAATTATAAAAATATCGGGTACTACAACAGCAGTTATTTACACAGCAAGCTTTTTGAGTCTCTGTGGGGCATTATCTGCCACAAAGATAATGTATTTAGACTTATAAGTCTCATGTAAAATAATTGTATTTAGGGATGCAAATCTAGTGCAGTTTAATTCGTGCTAAGATCCAATACATTATAAATAAATTATTATTAAGTTAAATGTAATTAATTAACGTATACAACCACTATATAAGAAACGATAAAGAATTCCGTCTGCACCAACAAAGTTTGTACCGTTGTCGTTATACAGGTTTTTTACAAATCTTCGCTGACCTGTAAACCTGTCCCGAACCTGCAAGAAAGAGTACAGCCTTCGTCGCAAGAAAAATAAAGACAAAAACGTAGCCTGTATAGACACTAGTACCATGTAGACGCGCTGCTTTGAGCTCTTTGGCTTCGGTATTATCTACACAGGTCGCGATGAATGGTCGACTTGGCGGATTTACTTGATGTAGCGGCAAGTCTCCCATAAGCTGAGTATATAGCGATGGACTGCTGGTGATCCGCTGAGGATCCAGAACTAAGGTGCAGTATCGAGCAATGGGAGTACCTGTGTATCCAGTGAAGTGATAAGAGCTAGGCAGGATGATTGGATGACGTCGCCCGATAATATGTCGTCAATATACATCTCATTCATGAGGACTTCTGCCCTCGGATATAAATCTCGCTCATCTGTTGCTAACTGATGCATGAATCTGATAACCGTGTACGGCGCCGAGTTTGTTCTAAACGTAAGCGTCGTCAGAGCGTACATCTTGATAGCTCGTCGTCTGTGTGTACGTCAATAAATCAATATGTCTTTTTTATATATTCCGTGAAAACATACCGGTACTTCCGCCAATTCAGTATGACCGATGACATATCATTTTGGAGCTAGTTTTTACAGAAGCGTCAAAAACTATGCGCTGCTTCGCTGAAATATTTTGTTCCTTAAAGACCAACACGCATGACGTTGTGTGAGTATGCGTATACTTGCGGCACAGCAAGCAATGTTAGGAGCGCTCAAAATAAAATTTCTGTAAAGAGCCGAGTTTAAGATCGTTTTTGGAGTAAGCACATAAGTTGGAGCGTTTTCGAAGCACATTCAATGCTTTCAAAACACGAGCTCATAAAAAGCTCTTATGTCTGAGCATATTCGGAACTAATGTAAGTAAGATGTAAGTCAAAACTGCGCTGATAATAACGGAATGCAGATTCATGCGAAAAGTAAGATGATAGACTATTCAAAAATTTATTTATTGGGTTAAGCCGGCCGTTTTGCTTTGGGTAAAGAAGCGAATTAATCCTAAGTTGCGCTCAAGCTGCCGAGGGCTGTCGGCAGCGAGAGCGAGAGCGGGAGCGTGAGCGTGGATGGTAGCGTGATCGTGGTGAGATTACGCGCGAGAGCGCGTCGCCGGGGGGAAAAATGCTCATAAGTATGAGGGCGAGGGCAACCGCTTCCGTAGCTGGAGTGTTAACAGTGATGTGTGGCTGGAATGCCCACAGAGCCGTTGCCCCGCCAGCGCCGTCCCCACTCTAAACAGATTTAATTTGGAGACAAATTATAGCGATAACGATGGATACTCGAGTGATAGCAATGACCATTCTGAAGACGCTGAGTGTGAAATCAAATCTCCGCGTGAGGAATTAGCCAACTGGGCAGTTATAATCAATATTTCGTGCTCTTCTCTAAAAGAGCATCTGAGCTTTTTCTTACAGCGTATTTCACCTGATTTTTCACATGATTCCAGAACTTTAAAGAGAACTGTTGAGATTTTGTGCGCGGAAGGTTATTAGAACAGAGCCGTTTATTGTGAGTGTTTTTAATGATAACGGGTACCATTATCAAAAAATGTATAAGTATTTCCAATTGGAGTATTCAATATCTAGTTTTATCTTATTGTATAATCCAACACTCTTCTTCAATACAGGTAATTCTAGTAATGACAATTCTTATTTTTTGAGTGTATATAGACCTAGAATGTATGTAAACTTCTTGTGTTTGATTTTACAAAGGTTCTTTGTTAGTAGGTCTCATTCATATGATCAGTAGGACAATATTTTAAGTCGATTACATTATTACTATAAATTTCTCGTACATAATGATATCTTATGTCTATATGCTTGCTGAGGGCATGATACACAGGATTATTTAACTAAATTCATAGCGCAAATATCTCCATTGATTATTATTGGTTTTTCATTTAAGTACAGTTTTATTTCATTTAATAGTTTTCTAAAATCCCCCTCCGAGAACTACCATCTTGCCGCGATGAGTGGGCCTGGTAAGCGTAAGGAACCCAAGAGCTATACCGGCGGTAGCGTATTCTGCCAGAAGAGCCACCCAAGCTGGGCAGGTCATGGGGGAGCGCCGAAGCCAAAAGTAGTTCACCCTGGCGGTAGGGATAAAACGCTTCCGTTATGGGTAATATCCGAAAACGAAAAAACAGCTATGGTGCAGGGAGTCGGAGACCCAGTACCGGCGGAGATTGGGGGTGCGAGCGCAGGCCCCCTGCGTCGAAATCCTGTGACTGCAGGAAGAGATGGCAGTGGTGTGCTTGGCTGCCAAATCGCGTAATGCCACAAGAAACAGACGGATCCGTAGGCAGAAAGAGACTTTAGAGGACCTGGAACCGGGAACCACAGTCGGAAGCTTCGTCTTCCCTCAGTGTCGGAGGATGAGTCAAGGCTCCCAACATCCAGGTCGACTCGGGTCGAGAGAACGGAGGCTGTGACCCTACGCAAGCGGCTGTCGGGTTACTGGGCATCGGAAAAATACCTGCGTGGTATTAGCCAACGACCCCTTGATACGCTGACCGCGAGGGAAAGGTACCTCAAGAAGAAGCACGAGCAAAACGTGCGGAGTTATGAGCGGCTAAATGGAGTCGCTCCTACCAACGGATACCGAACCCCCCCCCCCCCCCCCGAGCTACCGAGCCGAAAAAGGCGAAACCAGAGGACATTCTGGCAAGCCTAGGATCGCCGCCTGAGCTGCAGGTAGCCATAATTGACCGAAGTAATCGACGTCAATTGGCTGAAGGCAGAATTGGGTATCCTGACCGCCATGAAGGATGCCATTGTACGTGCAGATAACCCGTTTGTCTGCGAGTTTAAGGGTATCAAGTGGTATAAGGAAGCCAAAGCAGTGGCCTGTGACAATGCATAAACTCTTGAGTTTCTCGAAACCCCGGTCCAAGGTTCTAGTGAACTTTGGCCAGGAGCGGAACTCTGCTTGGTCCCCACGGATCAGATTCCCTGGAGAACGATCATGAAGGTGTTGACCTAGGTGTGTTTCGTTGCTCTAGCTTTTATAGTCTCTGAGAACGAGGAGCTCATCAGACGGACAGACGGACGGACGGACAGACGGACAGACAGACATGGCTCTATCGACTCGGCTATTGATACTGATCAAGAATATATATACTTTATGGGGTCGAAAAATTGTCCTCTGCGTTACACACATCCACTTTTACCACAAATACAGTATACCCCTTAACTCTTTTTGAGTACGGGTATAATGAGGACAGACTGATGGGTCTGTAGTCCTTTGGGGAGATGTGGTTTATCTTCCCGGCTTTGCGGATGAAGACCACTCTCACCTCCCTCCAACCATGGGGAACGTACCCAGTTAGGAAGCATCCTTCGAAAATTTTCTTCAGCCATGGTAGGTGCAGGCAAACTACTTGCGGCATGTCTGGTCTGATATCATCCGTCCCCGGTGACTTGTAGGGACTGAATGATTTAATGGCCGAGATAATCTTGTCTGGTGCCATTATATCTCGTATGAGATCCTCGATTTCCTCTCCTTGATGACGCTCAGTGTCGTTGGTGGCGTTAAATTCGACACCGGTGCCATCTGAGCATATTTCTGGACGTTGATATGCAATGACTGCACCATCAAGTGGCCCATGCGACACCAAGCCGAAGCCTGTTACGCGCGGAACCCAGGCTAGAATCGCAGCCCCTCCTCCCGCCCAACCGACCGGGGGCGCTGCCGCATGACGCGCGACGCGTGTTACCGAACCGATCGCGAACATGCAGGAAAGATAGAGGTTAGACTAATGTTCGAGGAAAATTAGAGCTAAACACAACTCAAGAGCTAAACATGCAAAGATAGTTAAGAAATAGGACTAATTACGGGAAAGGTATGTTAATATTAGTGATTTAAGAAGAGGAAGGGAATTAGTGGTGGATACTATAAGGTAGAGAGAATTATAGTCCGAGCATAAGACCCTAAACGGTTCATGCAAGGAATAATTTGATCTACAAAGTGGAAGGAACAAAGGGGTAAAGTTTCTAGTAGATCTAACAGGAATCGTAAAGTTTATGCGACTCAACAAGTCAGGGCTATCTACGTCACCCTTGATCAGGTTGTGCATAAAAATCACACCAAGCATTTTTCTACGACTAACTAAGGTTGGAAGGTTTATTAAAAGCAGTCTACGAGGGTAAGATGGCAGTCTCACATCTGCATCCCAGTTGAGGCCACGCAGAGCAAAAAGTAAAAAGTTTTTCTGGACTGATTCTATACGGTCCTGGTGTACTTTGTACTGGGGGCACCATACACAAGAGCCGTACTCTAAAATCGGACGAACAAGCGAGGTATAGAGAGTCTTCGTTATGTAGGGATCGTCAAACTCCTTTGACCACCTTTTTATAAACCCAAGCACGCCCATGGCCTTATTTACCATGGTGGAAATGTGTTCAGAAAACTTTAACTTGGGGTCAAGTTTAACACCAAGATCATCAACCAATGTAATTCTCTCAAGAGAACCACCGCAAAGGGTGTAAGGAGCTAACATGGGGCTGGACCGATGAAATGTCATAACTTTGCATTTCGAGGCATTTAGGTGTAACATATTTGCACAACACCATGACTGAAAGTTATTGAGATCGGATTGCAAGCGAGAGTGAAATGAAATGTCCTTGTACTGGACACAGAGTTTAACATCATCCGCATACATGAGTACTCGAGAATTTGTTAATACTGAAGGCAGGTCATTAATAAAGAGTGTGAAAAGTAGGGGGCCTAGATGGCTGCCCTGTGGTACTCCAGAAGTAACCTTAACAGGTGAAGAGAAGGAGTTTTTGAAGAGGACTCTTTGAGACCTTGAACGAAGATAGCTAGAAATCCATCTCAAAAGATTAGGTGGAAACCCTAAAAGGTCAAGTTTTTGTGCTAGAAGGGAGTGGTTTACAGAGTCGAATGCTTTACTGAAATCAGTGTAGATAACATCCGTCTGAAAGTTACATTGGAAGCCTTTAATGATAAAAGAGGTAAACTCTAATAAATTTGTGGTTGTTGATCGTCGCTTTATAAATCCGTGCTGAGATGGAGATATAAGTGATTTGCAGAGATGTTGCAAATGCGGAGTTAAAATTTTTTCAAACATTTTAGGAATAGCGGATAACTTAGATATACCTCTATAATTATTAGCATCAGACTTGCTACCTTTCTTATGGAGAGGAATAATAAAAGATTCCTTCCAGATCGGGGGAAGCATGAAGAATTAATGGATAGGGTGAATAGTTTAAGCAGGGGTCCACACAGAGCGTCGGCACAGTACCTGAGTACACAGCCGGGAACTCCGTCAGGACCTGGTGAAAACACCGGCTTAACTAGTCGAAGATCATGAAGCAGTGAACTTTCATTTAACAAGGGGCTGAAAATGCCATTCGACCTTGGTAAACTGTATGGATACGGCTGACCAGAGTAGCTGTCATGGGAATAGGTTGTTTGGAAAAATTGGGCGAAAAGATCGGCGATTGCCTGATCATTGTTTGCCGTCATATTTAGAAATGATAGCGAGGATGGATGTGCGGACGTTCTACGCTTACTATTTACGAAGCTGTAAAACTGTTTAGGGTCCTGTGAAAAGCGTATCCTGCATCGAGATAGGTAATTTTTATAGCATTGAGCATTAAGAACGGAGAACTTTGACCGAGCTAATACTAGCGAGAGAGAGAAGTCGGAGAACCAACTTCTTGAAATTTTTTATATAGTCTTGATTTTAAGTTTTTTAGACTGGATAACTCTTTGGTAAACCAAGGAGGCTTCCCAGATCTAATCGGACAAGAAAGTGGGACACAAGAATCAAAAAGTGTATCGAGTACATTGTAAAATATGTTTGTGCCTTTCATAACGTCAGTGCACACGTACAGAGCGGACCAATCAAAATCCCTAATGAGGTTATTAAGCTTCGTAAACTCGGCTTTGCGAAAGCAACGGACACGTTCAGACAGCCTACCCGTTCGATCCAATACAGTAGGCCCAATATCAACCGACACTTCGAATGTAGGATGGTAGGAGTCTTCAGGTATAGTGAGCGGAAGGGCTCGGGTTAGCAACGCTATGGTCGGATCTGAGACAAAGCACAGATCAAGCAATCGACCCAGGGAATTTTTCACATGGTTGACTTGAGACAGGGATAGGTCCAACAAGCCGTCAATAAAGTCATGTCGTGACATGGGCACAAGGTTATTAGACTCGTTAACCGAAGCCCAAACAGTACCTGGCAAATTGAAATCGCCAAGAACTATCATATGGTCTTTATCTGATAGCGAGGAAGAAACAGTTTTCAAAGCGGACAAGTGATGCTCGTATATTAAGGTATCCGAGGAAGGTGGAATATACGAGCAAGTCATGAAAATGGAAAAGCCTGGGAGAATCAGTTTTACGCACAGGAATTCCAGGTCTTGTTGAGCCTGGACTATGAAATGTTCCGACGTAAAGATTGAGTCCACTGCAATGAGGACCCCTCCTCCACGTCGAGACGAACGGTCATTTCTAAAGATTGTGTACCGACCTGCCAAAACTTCGGAACTAAGGATGTCCGGCTTTAGCCAGGTCTCGGTAAACACAATAACGTGGGACGAGAATGCGAGACTCTCAAGAAAAAGAGTGCTGAGCTTACTACGCAAGCCTCTAGCATTCTGGTAGGTAACTATAAGAGAGGAAGTTAGTTTTTTGGATGGGTAGAAGTAGAGCGGATTTCAGGCTGGGATATGCATCAGTCCTGTCCAGGGTCCATTTACAAGGAATTTGTATTTGTTAAGGACTTTAAAGTTCCGGACTCGCCTTTGAATTGAGAGAGTAAGGTGTGCTGAAGAAATCGTAGAATTCTTACTATCAAGAATGACTCAAAGCTTGTTGTTTTGGTTTTGTCTGTAATATTTAATTCACTTTTTATTCGGGTTTTTGTTTACGTTGATGTGTTGTAACCAGAAGCGGTGGCTGGTGGACTGCCGAGTGTGGTATCTGGTGAATTGCCCAGGTATTGTCTCTGGGATTCTGGCTGATGTACTGCCCTTTCTTCGGTGATTCTTGCGCTTTTTATGTCATTCGCCGGCGGGTGACATCGTGCGTCAGATCCCCGGCGTCAGCGACTTTTTACATTGATTTCCGCTTGTTTGTTAAACGATCGGGTGTTACTTATTTTTATGCTTAATCGGTAAAAGATATTGTACCACTTCCATAAAGGTGGTTCAGTGGGTTTTGATTGATTTCTGCTTTGGTCGTATGTTACAATTTTATGCTTACTTAGTAGAACATGGTGTACCACTTCCATAAAGATGGGTCAGTGGGTTTATGAGTGATTTCTGTGGCGATCTGCACTCCGTGAATTCGTGTGGTTATCTGTTTTTGGGAATTGCGGCGAGCATTTTATGCTGGCTTGCCTTCTTGTGCAATCATGCCATGATATTTCTTATGCAGGTCAACTGACGCTGGCGATTGTGAAATATCTTAAGAGTGGGAAGACCGAGAATTGGCCTACTTGCCTCATTGCGAAACAACGCAATGGGTGAGGTGCTTTAATTTTTCTGTTTGCAAAAACGTATTGAACTGTCGATTGTGCGACACGTGATACGGGAAGTGAAACGGAGGGTTCTTCCAACTCTTCTTGACAGGGGATTATTCTAAATATACGGTGCTTCTTATATTAGGGTGTAGATAGTATAGCCTAAGGAAATGTAGCGATCCATGGTTCGTTACAACACTATCCTGTAGTCGTCCGAAAAGGAACAGGTAAGAGAGTCACTATTCGAGGCCAGTGTTATATCTATAACCTCTGCACGGTTCCTGTTGCGGAAGGTATGGTGGTCTCCCCGGTTGCACACAACAAGATTTGTTGACAGAATGTACTCGAACAGCGACTCTCCCCTCTAATTTGTGCCCGTACTTCCCCAGAGGGCCTGATGGGCATAGCCTACGACAATGTCTAGTCCCTACCTCCGCGCTTCGTGGATCAGAGCCCTGACATCCTCCGAGGGGGGGTCTTCTTCTTCGTACGACAGGTATGCAGAGGCCAGGTATAGGTTTTTCCCGTCCTTCCTCTCACTTACGGTCACCGTTAGGTCCGGAGTGCTGAACCTGGAAGAAAACAGAACATTAAGCTCGTTCCTTACCACGAAACAGGTTCTTGGCTTATTCGGGGGGTGTAGCGTGAGTAGGCGACCCTTCAGTCCCCAAGCCCTTTCACTTACGATCCAGGGCTCTTGGGTGATGGCCACGCCCACCGCCTTCTCCTCCATAAGCCGCAGCAGGTCCGCCGATGGTACACTTGAGTGATGCAAATTAATCTGCGCCACCTTCATTCTGTTCAGCGGACCTGGGGTGTCGCGGTACTGCTACCGCTAGGGAGGAGCATACATAGGAGCATAGATTGGCGCTTATCTTTCTGCTTCTGAGAACGCTGTCTAGCCATTTGGTAACCGTCGGGTGTGTGCCAATCTTGGCCAATGCGGCCGGTATTGACTCGATCCTGACGTTTGTTGAATGCCCCCTCTATATCCAGGAAGGCCTCCAAGGCATATTCCTTATGGCTGAGAGTCTTTTCGATGTGCCCAATAATTTCGTGAAGTGCTGTCTCAACTGATCTTCCTTTGAGGTAGGCGTGCTGAGATCCGCTGAACACTTGTTTGTCTAGCTTGGTTCTTATATATAGTTCCACCGTTATAATCAAAAACGAGAAGGAACGTGAGTCGCTTTTAGTCGCGACTCTACTTTTATACCCGTACTCAGTCAGTATATAAATTTGTGAGCTTATAATTGAAATTAAAAAAAATGTAGCTACATCTACATGTAAAATTTAGATAATACATCTAGAACAAATATTCTACATCTACCATTTAGATTCTACATCTCCTCCGCTAGGGGTTGCTCGCGCATTGCACAGGGCAGAGTGTGTGCGAGCGAGAAAGAGAATGAGTAGCGTCAGCAGCGGTAGAGGAGGGGAAGCAACTGAAAATTAATTTCTTCATTCTGGCCATAATAATGATCCGATCTGTACCAGATTAAGCAATCTTGTAGATATGGTCATTCTTTGCAATACTGCGTTTAGTTTTTTTTAGTTTTATCGTATGTTTAAAATTGTGGATGCCAAAGATTTTCGTCCTTTGTGAAGGCGGAAGGGGGCGGGGCGAAATTTTGAAATACACTTGCAACAGTGTGATATCACATGAGTCTGGAAACAAAATTTGGTTGATCTAGCTCATAAGGTCTCTGAGATCTAGGCGCTCATCAAGACAGACAGACAGACGGACGGACGGACGGACGGACGGACAGACAGACATGGCTCTATCGACTCGGCTATTATACGATCAAGAATATATATACTTTATGGGTCGGAAAATTTTCCTTCTCTGCGTTACACACATCCACTTTTACCACAAATACAGTATACCCCTTAACTCTTGAGTACGGGTATAAAAACGCAGTATGGCAAAGAATGACCATATCTACAAGATTGCTTAATCTGGTACAGACCGGATCATTATTATGGCCAGAATGAAGAAATTAATTTTCAGTTGCTTCCCCCTCCTCTACCGCTGCTGACGCTACTCATTCTCTTTCTCGCTCGCACACACTCTGCCCTGTGCAATGCGCGAGCAACCCCTAGCGGAGGAGATGTAGAGTCTAAATGGTAGATGTAGAATATTTGTTCTAGATGTATTATCTACATTTTACATGTAGATGTAGTTAAATTTTTTTTTAAATTTCAATTATAAGCTCACAAATTTATATACTGACTGAGTACGGGTATAAAAGTAGAGTCGCGACTAAAAGCGACTCACGTTCCTTCTCGTTTTTGATTATAACGGTGGAACTATATATAAGAACCAAGCTAGACAAACAAGTGTTCAGCGGATCTCAGCACGCCTACCTCAAAGGAAGATCAGTTGAGACAGCACTTCACGAAATTATTGGGCACATCGAAAAGACTCTCAGCCATAAGGAATATGCCTTGGAGGCCTTCCTGGATATAGAGGGGGCATTCAACAAACGTCAGGATCGAGTCAATACCGGCCGCATTGGCCAAGATTGGCACACACCCGACGGTTACCAAATGGCTAGACAGCGTTCTCAGAAGCAGAAAGATAAGCGCCAATCTATGCAGAATGTAGGTGGCGCAGATTAATTTGCATCACTCAAGTGTACCATCGGCGGACCTGCTGCGGCTTATGGAGGAGAAGGCGGTGGGCGTGGCCATCACCCAAGAGCCCTGGATCGTAAGTGAAAGGGCTTGGGGACTGAAGGGTCGCTGATACCGCCTACTCACGCTACACCCCCCGGATAAGCCAAGAACCTGTTTCGTGGTAAGGAACGAGCTTAATGTTCTGTTTTTTTCCAGGTTCAGCACTCCGGACCTAACGGTGACCGTAAGTGAGAGGAAGGACGGGAAAAACCTATACCTGGCCTCTGCATACCTGTCGTACGAAGAAGAAGACCCCCCCTCGGAGGATGTCAGGGCTCTGATCCACGAAGCGCGGAGGTAGGGACTAGACATTGTCGTAGGCTATGCCCATCAGGCCCTCTGGGGAAGTACGGGCACAAATTAGAGGGGAGAGTACAAGTACATTCTGTCAACAAATCTTGTTGTGTGCAACCGGGGAGACCACCATACCTTCCGCAACAGGAACCGTGCAGAGGTTATAGATATAACACTGGCCTCGAATAGTGACTCTCTTACCTGTTCCTTTTCGGACGACTACAGGATAGTGTTGTAACGAACCATGGATCGCTACATTTCCTTAGGCTATACTATCTACACCTTAATATAAGAAGCACCGTATATTTAGAATAATCCCCTGTCAAGAAGAGTTGGAAGAACCCTCGTTTAACTTCCCGTATCACGTGTCGCACAATCGACAGTTCAATACTTTTTGCAAACAGAAAAATTAAAGCACCTCACCCATTGCGTTGTTTCGCAATGAGGCAAGTAGGCCAATTCTCGGTCTTCCCACTCTTAAGATATTTCACAATCGCCAGCATCAGTTGACCTGCATAAGAAATATCATGGCATGATTGCACAAGAAGGCAAGCCAGCATAAAATGCTCGCCGCAATTCCCAAAAACAATAACCCATACGATTTCCGGAGTGCAGACGCCACAGAAATCACTCATAAACCCACTGACCCATCTTTATGGAAGTGGTACACCATGTTCTACTAAGTAAGCATAAAATTGTAACATACGACCAAAGCAGAAATCAATCAAAACCCACTGAACTACCTTTATGGAAGTGGTACAATATCTTTTACCGATTAAGCATAAAAATAAGTAACACCTGATCGTTTAACAAACAAGCGGAAATCAATGTAAAAAGCGCTGACGCCGGGATCTGACGCACGATGTTACCCGCCGGCGAATGACATAAAAAGCGCAAGAATCACCGAAGAAAGGGCAGTACATCAGCCAGAATCCCAGAGACAATACCTGGGCAATTCACCAGATACCACACTCGGCAGTCCACCAGCCACCGCTTCTGGTTACAACACATCAACGTAAACAAAAACCCGAATAAAAAGTGAATTAAATATTACAGACAAAACCAAAACAACAAGCTTTGAGTCATTCTTGATAGTAAGAATTCTACGATTTCTTCAGCACACCTTACTCTCTCAATTCAAAGGCGAGTCCGGAACTTTAAGTCCTTAACAAATACAAATTCCTTGTAAATGGACCCTGGACAGGACTGATGCATATCCCAGCCTAAAATAGGATCTCACAAGTGCCAACGTTAAACAGCAATTCTATGAATTCTCTCCAATATAAATTAAAGCAAAGTTGGAGAATCTTTGGGATCTTTTGGGATGCACTGATTCAAACTTAAAAGTGCCACCTTAAAATTTAACTCGGCAGCACGCAATTTTTGTTCGGTGAAGCCAACGATAGCTTCACTTGCTGTGAAGTCCTCCTGAACAAGCTCAATAAACAATTGGGTGCTCGTAGTGAAACTCCCAAATGCACCATTTTCCACATTCATTATTACATTCATCGCTCATTATTATGGGAATTTCAATAAAAATGCTTTTGCTCTCTTCTTCTTGCTCG